>MU225105.1:4243175-4281927 GCA_018584345.1 Thuja plicata | reverse complement strand
ACCATACGCAGAAGATTAAGAAAACATTATGCCCCCAATCCTTGCGACTCTTTGTCTTTGCGCAGACGTCATTGAGTAACTAAGAAGACATAATAAATCATAAATCGAGAATCAATCCAATAAAATTCATAATTACTTAGATGCCCCTAGTTGAAAACATCATCAGGACATAAAAGAATCATAATATGTTGGTTGGTTTAGTAAGTTTTCATTTCTAAATTATGTTAATGAGTGTTTCATTTAGAAACGTCATCTTGTAATCTCATCTAAATAGAGCCTTTCATCACTATTGTATATATCAATTTATAATAAAAACACATGCCTACACTAAGTCTCCAGTAGTAGTTAGTTTGGTGGTATAAGTGTGGCATATTACTTTGGTGGAAAGAACGGTTCCTATGAATTTGAGGATTCTAAATGAAGTTAAAGAAAGGAGACTGATCAGAATACGTAGACAAAGAGATTTAGATGAGAATATTTTGAAACTGTGAAGATTTGAGTAAATTGTTTGCCTTTAATTTTAGTTTATATACCAGATGTTATTTGTTGTTTATAGATAAAATATTAAAAATTCTATATTTATGAATTGTAATTTGAACTTCCTTTCTCTAGGCAATTTTTGAGACATTTACGAAAATAGTATTTGACAATTTGCAATGCCCTTACAAGTAAGTTTATTTCAAGAAGCCACCTTCAACAATAAAATTCCATTGAGACTCATACAATTTTGATGTGCACATCTTTATGTCAGATTTGCCAACTTACTCAAGAACAAATATGCCTAAATTTAAGTTCATCTCCCTTGGGCGTCATCTGAATGCTTTTAAAGACCTCAAGATTGTATTGTCTATTGCATGAAGCTTTTGGATTCAAAATGTGTAAAAAATGTTAATCAGGATAATCGTGAACGATGTATTTAAGCTTTAGAATGAATAATTCCTTAAATAGATATTAAAAAGATAAAACACAAGTCAAGTGGACCCAACCCAACAAAGAAAAATCAATGAATTCCTTAATTCAAAAACTTGAGTCCAGCAAGTGTTGGCTCTTATAGAAGTTAACATAGCATGAAATATACCAAGTTCTCTATGATTCATAATGCAGCGAGTTATTCAAGTGTCAATTTGTGATATCCCCTATTCTAAAATAGAATATAGTAATCAATAATAATAATGTTAGAAATATAAAAAAATATAAATATAATAAAATTAAAATATGAAAATAAAAAATTACAAGGGACAAAATTGCAAGAAGTATGCCCCCTTTCGAAATTAGGACTTAATAATAGATAATAATAATAATAATAAATATTCCCATTAATGGGAGTGTAAGGGTTAATCCTATCTTGCGAAAGGAAAGGTGCGTTTGGCAACTGCCAGAGGAAGGCTGGATCAAAATAAACTTTGATGGGGATGTAAGAGGCAACCCCGGCGTCTCTGGATGTGGCGGCGTGGTGAGGGATAAAGATGGCAATATTGTCGCCCTCATAGCAAAGAGGTTAAGAGATGGGACCAACAATGTGACAGAATGCAAGGCCGCAAAAGAGGTCATCCTACTGGGAATCAAGCTGGGTTTGAGGAAGGTGCATTTGGAAGGAGACTCAAAAATCATCATCAATGGAATCAAAAAAGGAAATTTGGCTTTATTGCATCTGGACAAACACATTAACCAGATTCGGTGCCTTTTACCAAAGTTCAAAGACTTCAAGATCTCCCATGTCTACAAGGAGGCAAATACGGTGGTTGATAAGTTGGCCAACTTGGGCGCCAACACCCCTTATGGAAGCAAGAATGATATTTTTGAAGACTTTGGCCTTCTCAATTTGGCTTAAGCTGGTACTTTATCTAAAGAAGTCATCCCACATATTTATCATTGGAGGGACTCACTATAATTTGCCCACTCAAGATTTCCAATGGGCGGATAACACACCATTTGCAATAATGATACCGCACGCAGGAAGAGTTGAGATTACATGAGTTCAGTTTCACGTGCCCCCAAATTCCCAAGCTTTTATATTGTTCAAAACCCTCCCTTTCTATTTTAGTTTTTCGAGCCATTTGTAGCAGCATTTTATCCAAAATGGAAGCAAATTTTGCACTGGAATCAGGCAATCAAACCCAAGTGTATGAAGGTTTGGTCTCAGCTCGGTGCCTAAAGCATATCTTCCTCTTTGAGGAACAAGCTTTCCTGAGCGAGGTCATGAATTTCTTGGGGCCGGAGTTCATGGATACCTACTGGCAGAGAAGGTCAAATTTGGATATTGCCTCACTCTTCGTAGGTCTGGCTCTGATGGTGGGGGACTCGAAAGAAGTCCGTAGGGTGGTGGCAACATGTATAGACAAGCAATGGCTTGTAGGGCTGGAGGACATTATCGAACGGGCCGTTCTTGGGGTAGGACTGAACATGGGCCAAAACCCATGGAGGCTCATTGGTGGCGGAGATACTTCACTACAGCCACTAGTGGTGTGGTCTTCAGCGAACCCACGTGAAGTACATCTGTCGAAAGAAGCTAGGGCATGGCAGAGTATGGTGAGCTTTTTGCAGGAAAACATAGGGGAGGTGAGTACTGCTTTCAAGGGAAAAATGAAGACAACCCCCAGAAAGAGCGTGCGCCCTCATGGAGAACCCTTGAGGTACCAGATCAAGAGGGAAGGTCAGGAGGTGACTGCTGTAGTGGTCAGTGTAGTTGTAGGGGTTGACACGTCGTTGCTCAATCGAGGGAAGAAAATAAAGACAGGCAGGCCATGATTCTCAAGGGCCGAGGATCATTCAATCCCCAATTTCACCAAGGCAGAGTCTGATACCTGGTTCAAGGATTTAGGTGGCCGAAGTTTTTCCTCCAGTTAAGCGGGGAGGTATAGGAAGTTTTTTGTCTTTACCATCCCATTTTTAAGGTTGTTTTGTGGTGGATGGCGCTATTGTTGGGGTCGATAGTGGTGTATGGTGATTATTCCTTTTTTCTATGTAATGCTTAGGCTTTAGTATACTATGCTTGTAATTGAGGACCGCTATGCTCTCTTACTCTACATATTATGTAAGCTTTTTATAATCAATACAAAATCATGTTGCCTATCAAAAAAAATAATAATAAATAATAAAAAAATCTAAACTAAAATTTACAAGAATTAAATTAAAATATAAATAATTAAATTAAAAAATAATTAAGTTAATGAATGGCTAAAAGACATGAAATGAAAAGATGTGACTCCCTCAAACATGAGATATAAAAGAGAATAGAATTTCATTTGGAAGGGAGGAAAAAAAAGAAGAAAAGTACATACATCAAGAGAGAGAGTAGCATATAAAGAAAGATTAATTAATTATTGACAAAAGGATCTTTCTCTTCCCAATAAGATGCAACCATTCAATACCAAGGATATTTGATGAGGATTGAAATCATTCACAAAGGCATGAAATGCGAGAAGAATATATATTTAGATACTCTTCATGGAAGGAATAATAATGGGACAAGAGATTATAATATTATAATAATTATATTTATAGTAAATTAAGATATATATATATATATATATATAATAATTAGAATTATTTATATATGTACATAATAAATAGGACATTAATATATGTATGTATACATATATGTCAAAACATGTATACATTTATATTACATGAAAGACTATTATAATGACCTAGTCTTAAAAATTTCACTAATGCCTTCAGAACGGTAGGTTGGTTTGTATAGGGAGAGGCAAGTAATTCTATCACAAATTACGTGACTCCCAAGTGGTGTATTGACAAATGTTCATGAAACCCTTGGGCCAAGCGGTGGTATTGATGGATGTTCATGAAACCCTTGGGCTTAATTATGGAGAAGGTTTCAACACCCTATGATAGTAATTCCCCATCCTCCATTAGGGTTAGGAAATAAATTAAGATGAGGTTTTAAATATAGTAATTATGGTTTGTATTATGATCAAATTAACTATCTCTTAAATTAATTAAGGCATAACATTGCATTACAATGTATATTGATGCATGTTAAAAGAATGTCCCTAGTAGTGGACATTACACAATTCTAGATAGAATTCAAAGATCTTTCCCCAAATTGATTATTTTATGCTATTTCTATGATTTTCTATGCCATGCAGAGCAGGATGTGAGCCTCGAGGTTTGTCCAAATTACCCTACAGGATCACAGAGCAATCTTTTGCAACATCCAATTTTTTTCAAAGATAACCTTATGACCTTGACAAGCAGCACCACAAAGATAACCCCATACCAACAGACAATATCTAGCTAATGTCCTTATCTCTGAATGACTTTCTAATTATATTATTAACATGTTTTGTAAACCCCAGAGGTAGCATAAGGTAGCTAAAGAAATGGATAACATCTTTTTGCATTAAGGTATCTAATGTTTCTTTTCTAGTTGTTGATGTTTTGTGTAGCTATGGCGAGGGTCATAAGTGTTGACACGGGAGACCACTACACATTATGTTTGATCGTCCTCCCCAGCTAAGAGGGAGTGTTAATGTTTGTAGCTTCAGTCGTATGATCATCTATAATACATATAATACTTAGATAGTGATTAATAATAATATATTGTATTTGTATATATATATGTTATATTATATATTATTATTAAATATATATTATGCAAACTTATATTATTCTAATATATGATTGATTGATGAAAACATTATAAATTTGATTAAATTATTCTAATCAATTTGTTATTGAAGAGGAGGCATGCCTCCAAGAGACATGCCTCCCCAAGATAATATATATTTTGAGATGGATAGAAATTCTAAGAACACATAGAAGATGACAAGTGCAAGTATTGGAATTTACATCCAAACCAAATTATATACAAGATATATTACATATCTCAAGTCTGAGACAACATGGTATCAGAGCTAGGTTTATTCCCAAGTCTGTGCATTCATTGATGGCAAGAAAGTGTCAACTACTTGGTTGATTCACCTGCTCTTGAGATCGATCACAACATCAGTGGTGACAAATATATACATACAATCCCAACGCTTGCTTGTTTTAGATAGGTCTTTAAAGTCAATGTTGATAATGCCTTGCAAATGTCTACTGGCACTAAGTGTCTATGCTAATAGTACACACAGGAGAGAACCGAGTCTGGTCACTATAACAGTGGTCAAATCTATGAGTTCACAGTGGCTAACTTGGAGATGTTGCATTGGATCTTTGCTGGTTGTGAGATGGTTCACAGTTTGGGGCAGGCGGATCTTCCTTTGCTGGTGTGACCATGAATCTTCCATTATGGAAATGCGCATATAAAATACTATAAACATGGCTTATTGGCTTGACAAATGTTGAAACTTGCCACAAAGATGAAATCACTATTGAAGATATACACAATCCCATATTATGTCTGCCGCAAGTAATAAGGAACGTTTGATGTACCTGTCTTTATGCATATGCCATGGCTTCATCGTTTAGATAATACTACGTGGTCATTGTCTCCTAAATATTGCCACCGCTCTACATTGTTGTATATGACACGTCCTAGTACGATAGGAATCGCTACTACCTCTACCGGGTTATGATTGACTCTACTACCTACAGTGTATTCTAACACTCTTCCACAAACCATTTCCGTCATCCTTTGTCTTCACGTGGCTCAACGTATACTTACGGCTTGGATAGTAGTGACGTGTCACCTCTCCTTGTTCAAAATAAAATGACACCATTTCCTTTGGCAATATTCTGCATTAAAATGTCTCTCTGTCGTTTAAGGAAGAAGACACGTTTCTAGATCCAAGTCATATATGTTCGCCGAATTGAATTGGCCCATCGTTTTCCCAAACTCCAAACAAGAAATAAACTCTCTGCCTCGTACTAACAATTTGTCTTGTCCACTAGGTCAGTTAATTTGCACTGACGAAAGGATGATCTGGCTTTTGCTTCTCTGACTTCACTGCGTAACCAAATACTAATATATTCAAGCATATCATCCTTCTCTCGACAATCCAATATAAGGGAAAGGATTCCCATAATTTAACATCTTCGGAAATATAACTAATAATTAATTATTAATTATTAATTATTTAATATTAGTATATAATTACCAATATTTAAATAATTAATATTATTAATTTAATGACACAAATCTGGGACATTACAAGTCCTCCCGTCCCAAGATTGATTGTCCTCAAGCAATCAAATGTCAACCTATTTGATTTTGTCATCTGAACCAAAATTCCTGGATCCCAAACCAATCTTCCATATCCTCTAACCTGACTTTGCTGCTTCATTCGGAGATATTGAACATGTGCTTCAGTATGAAATCCTCTGCCAAGTCCACCAAGCCCAGGATCCCAAATCTAAATACCAACTTCAGTATTAGATGTCAAAAAGGAAAGAGTAACACTATTCATCAAGGATTCATTAGTAAACTTCTCATCTATTATCCATACCCTAATATGACTCATACAACCAATGGTACTCAACAAATATAGTAGTGGTGAAATTGATTTCATATCATTTTTATGAATCATTATATCCTTCTAAACCAAAGAACAAGAAAACTCATAAGAGTTCAATACGTGCGGCGCATCATCTACCCGAATCACCAACACTGTTTGAGACTCTAATTGTAAGTTTGATTGTTCATCCTCAAAAGTGTTCACTGGAATAGTCAGTTCTGGATTTGTATGTGATTCTTTTTTCCTATACCTTTCCTTAATTCTTTGAAAATTCTCTCTTGCTTGAGAAGCTATCAATTTTGCATGTTTAGTTTTTTCCCTCCACTCACTCCACTGCAAGAGGGTCCTTTCTACATGTTTCCGCCCAACCATCAATTCCTTGGGTTCAATTCTTGTTACCACCGACTCCTCACTAATTCCTTCAATTCGTTCACTTTTTTGTTCTGAATCCTATACCAAATGTGGTAACCCTGAATCCTGTAACAACAATTCTTCCTGGCCTATACCATTAATACCTTCTACTAGTTGTTGCACTTCCCCAATTCTTGAAGGGATGACATGTCCACTTGTCATTCTCTCTGCGTAAGCCATACTCAATTGTAAACACAAATTACTAATCTCTTTGTCCTTATCTTCAGAAAACCTGATAGCTATGTCCCTATCCCTGTCCCTGAGTAATAGCAAGTATTCAAATTTTGTCATCTCTAATTCTTCCTTGAACGCTTGTAACTGTGCACTAGAAATCCCATTTGTAACTCCATTCTTCTTTTCCTTCTACTGAAAATTCCTTATAAGATTTTCAATTTGCTTATGAGCAGTGTCAATTCTTGACAGCACCTACACAATCCTTTCCTCTGTCACCACTAGTCAATCCTTCAAATCTCGCCCTGGCAAAGATTCACAGTTATCATAGTAACTAGTGCATGTATCACCTAATGAATCTTTGGTTTCGTTTACATCAACAGGGACTCTTTCCACATCATGAATAGTTGACTCACTTGAAGTTACCATAGATTCCTCAACCTCAAGAGCATAATTGTTCCCTATTTTAATTTCATCAATACTGATTTCCAATTCACCCACATAGAAACTTGAGCTCACTTCTTTAGTTTCATCAGAATGTATAGTTGTGTCATGGCCCTGATTTGTAACACAACAAGATTCAACTTCGTCCTATCTGTCATCATACATAATTTATTTCTCTTATAATTTTGTACGAGCTTCCTGAAATTCACTTTCACATCCATCCTAAGATGATTCATTTTGTAGTTGGTCTGTAATGCAGGATGATTCAACTTCCTCTTGTGTGTAATCATATACAACCCTTTTGTCCTGTAACTCTTTGCAGACTCCCAGATACTCTTTGCCACATTCATCATGAGTGAGACCATCCTTTGGCTACTCTTCTTCCTGCACAAGGGACTTGAACTTTCCCTCACAACACCTGACTACATTGCAAACCAGTGAATACACAGATGAAGAGATAGCACATTCCTATTTTAGAACAGTCCATAATAATCATAAAAGAGATTGGGAAATTGTTTCACTCTCCTTAATAGTTTGAATCATAATATCTTGCTTAGCTGTAATAACCTCTTTTGCATGTGTCCTTCTGATCGTAACTAGGAAATGATGAAACATATCATAAATCAAGTCATGCAAGCCTAAATCCAACAGGATGTTACTAACCCTGACTTATGCAAATAGTTTCAGTATGCAAAACCTTCTTGAAGTATGAAGATCATCTAGATCTTGAAAGTTATCAATTATTAAGGACAAAATCTTCTTCATGGTAATAACATCGTAGGGCATATGTGGAGTCGTAATTCTCAAAATTTCACAAAAATACGAAGCCATTATCAATCTGATGTCTGCATCAGAATGCATCACCAACCAATTTTTATTTAAAGCAAATTTTACTGAAGTGAAAGCAAAATGCACAAGTGGTGAATGTGATTGTTCCACTAGATACAAACTGCCTTCCAGTTTAGTTAGGATGTTGTAAATAATTTTCATGGGTTGCTGAGTGCGAAGCTTGTCAATGGGTTCTAATAGAGCATTAACCAAATAAATGTTTTCTTCTGACCCCATATCTAGTTTCTAAATTGTTTGACCACACAGGCGTCCCATATTATGTTTCCTGCAAGTAATAAGGAACTTTTGATGTACCTCTATCTTTATGCGTATGCCATGGCTTCATCGTTTTGAGAATACTATGTGGTCGTTGTCTCCTAAATATTGCCGCCGCTCTGCATTGTTGTATATGACACGTCCCAGTACGATAGGAATCGCTACTACCTCTACCGGGTTATGATTGACTCCAATACCCGCAGTGTATTCTAACGGTCCTCCACAAACCATTTTTGTCGTCCTCTGTCTTCACGTGGCTCAGCGTATTGTTACGGCTTGGATAGTAGTGTCGTGTCACCGCTCCTTGTTCAAAATCAAACGACACCATTTCCTTTGGCAATATTCCGCATTAAAATGTCTCTCTGTCTTTTAAGGAAGAAGACACGTTTCTAGATCCCCGTCATATATGTTCGCCGAATTGAATTGGCCTGTCGTTTTCCCAAACTCCAAACAAGAAATAAACTCTCTGCCTCGTACTAACAATTTCTCTTGTCCACTAGGTCAGTTAATTTGCACTGACGAAAGGACGATCTGGTTTCTGCTTCTTTGACTTCACTGCGTAACCAAATACTAATATATTCAAGCATATCATCCTTCTCTCGACAATCCAATATAAGGGAAAGGATTCTCGTAATGTAACTTCTTCAGAATTATAACTAATAATTAAATATTAATTATTAAATATTTAATATTAGTATATAATTACCAATATTTAAATAATTAATATTATTAATTTAATAACACAAATCCTGGACATTACACTTGCTTTGACAAATGTTGAAACTTGCCACAAAGATGAAATCACTATTGAAACTCGTCACATTGAAGGTGGAGATGCCATTATGTTGATGATTGCACGGAGCCCACGTGGAATGATTATGTCCGCGTTGCTTGTTTGAAGCAAAATGGCTTGTATGCGACAAATAAGTGAAAGAACACTGATCCCAAAATACATAATGCTCGATACCGCAAGCAAGAGTCAAACATTTCCTAACAATAGGTGGCAATGTTAAATGCAAACTGGTCAATGATATTCAAATGATAAGTTATCAGTAGTGATTAAAGTCTTGTGTTATAATTTATGAAGCAAGCAAAGTATTAAGAGAAAATATGATTATATTTGAAGAGGCTACAATAGCAAACAAACAAATATATTTGGTTTTAATTGATAACAAACTTACACGGCAGAAAACCTTACATACAGCAAGATGACACATCGATGTTGTGTCAGAAACCTTGAATGTACGGCAATTATTAGAAGCAGCGCTATGCAAGCCAACACAACGACTATGTTGAAGCCATAATACATGTCGATAAAACTTTTAAAGATACATCTATTATTTGGTTCGAACAGGATAGTGTTATATGGCAGCGACTTCATTAGTGATACTTGTTAAAAGAAGTGATTATCGTTAAAGAAAGAAGCAACGATTAGAAACAACACATAATGTTAAAGTAAAAGATTAGAGTCTATTTGAAAGATAGTGACTTGTTAAGAAGTTAGCGTTCAATAAAAAGTTGCGATTCATAATAACGAATAAATATAATTTGTTAAGGAGACGTGTGGTGAAATGAGATGTCTCCTCCCTTTAAAGAGCATTATCTTTGGGAACAAGTGTTGATGGGGCTCTGCAACATTATATCTTTCTCTGACATGGAAGAGTCCAGGGAGCAGCAATTTACTCTACAGGCAGCGGCAATTACATTGGAGGCTGCAATTTAATTACAGGGCCACCATTTAACAGTTGTAGGCACGATTTGGAGGTAGAGTGTCTTCCATTAAATCTTCCAAGCCTTGGCGTCAGATTGTGGTTATTTTCAGAGAGCAACATTATGAATTTGGGTGTCATTTGAAGCATACTAACAGCCACAGGTTCATCTCAATAAAGTTTAGATAAATTTCATATGCATTATATTATCATTGTAAATTGTCTAGTTTTGAAAATAAGAATTACAGTTTAGAGTTGGTAGTAAAATCACAATTCACCCTTGATGCTTAATTTCTAAGATTAACAAGTTGCATGGTTTATCTAAGTTGGTGAAGATGATTATGGACATATATGTATATGTGTTTATATTTTTGTTGAATCCCTAAACCTAATAGAAATGAATAATCTTATGAATTGTATTTCACATATTGTCTAACATAATTGCAGGACCTAAACCAAGATTTATGTTGATAACTATATGACATTTCTTATTTCAATTGAATTTGTGGTTTTAGGGCAAGTTCCAGGATCATCCCAAAGGGGGACATTACAAAGGTTTTCCTATGTATCTAGGGATGTGTAGGGTGTGGTTGTGTTTTTCTTCTAAGTGGTTGCTCGATGATTCTACTTCGTTTTGTTTATTGTGACTAGTGCACTTATGATTCATGATGTGTTTGGACCACTTGCATGTTTGAAATGGTGTTGCTCAAGTTGTTGGTTGTTGGTATTAACTGCATTGAGATGCAAGCATGTTTATTGTGCCAAGTTCCTTGTGAGGACTTTATGTATTCTTTTGTCATGATATTTTCTATGATGCATATGAGATGGTAGCATACTAGATTGTCATTCTGCTACAATTCAATAATGTGCGAGATATTATTTAAATGTGATTACAAACTTATGAATTTTGAGGCACTAATATCAGTGTTGAAATTAAATGATAATGTGATTATATCAGTTAAATGTGATGAGTTTGTGATCATGTTGTTGAACCCTGTTGGATGATTTTGGTATACGTTGGCTATTATTTACATTCACAGGTACTCTGTTAATTTTGTATCAGACTAATAGCAATTTTCGTTTTATATATTCAACACAAGTATACCTCTGATATATCTATCAGTAAATTAATCCAATTGGTTGATATTGATCTTCAAGAATATATGTCGTACTTGTTTGAAAATCACGGTAAGTATCTGAGATCGCAGATCAGATAGGTATAAGATAAATATTGATGAACAACATATATTTGTCTTTAATCTGAGCAATATATATATATATATCTGTCTTTTACTGAGAATCTGAGTCTTGACAATCTGCTATATACTTGAATGTAATTCCGTATATATATTTATATATCAAATATCTTATCTCTAATTGTTGTATCGATCTCCAGGATTATTTATGTTCTTATTGTATATATGGGGAGACAATACGATGACCTCTTATATACGAATGAAGACAAGAGAAGCATCTCTACAAAAATGATTAACATAACACAGCCTTTCGATCATAACTATATGAATCAATTAGTTAATGTTAACCAAATTACTTAACAAACATAATCGCTGCATTAGATTAGTCAATCTTTATACTTGGTCGATTACTAAATAATCGATTCTATGAATGTCAATTCGCTCCAAGTGGAGTTGATATGTAACTCGTCATCTGGAATCGATATGATAGTCATATGGTATGCACTGTTCATTAGAATAAACGATATACAGCAATTGACTACGGTGGCAAAGGATATTTCTGTAGATGTTTATAGACATGATGGTTATTGTCTCAAGTGATGCGAAGCATCACTTGGGACAATATAATAATACCTGGTTTGTTAGCCTCCCGACGCTAACTTCAAAACTCCCTCTTAGCTAGGGAGGAATCCTTCTTAGATCATATTACCTTATTGTGATGATTGTCATTGACCACAATGGCTACATCCATATGTGGAAAGATATCACCTCTTGTGTTATCAAATATTATTATTGATTCATAGATATCACCTCGCGTGATATTCACCATTGTGACTATCCATAAATATCACCTCACGTGATATCCAGCATTATGGCCTATAGATATCTCTACATGTAATGTCCACCATTATGGCTTATCCATAGATACCACCTCATGTGATATCCACCAATATGGCTATCCATAAACATTACTTTACGAGATATCAACCATCATTGTGAGATCGTCACCTCACAAAGATGGTAAGATGCACAAGTGTTTATCATTGTGAGATTGTAACCTCACAATAATATTTACCATGGCTCATCTAGAGGGTAAACACACAAGTACAAGAAAATCACCATGGAGTCTCTCACGTGGTGTTGTCATGGCATCACACACATGACATCCACCATGAACAATATCAGAGGGTGGTGATAAAGGCTTACCCCTTAAGTTTCTCTTCAAGGGAAAATAACAAGAGTTTACACTTTAAACATCTTAAAACAAAAAAATACATTAGTATATGTATATATAAATAAATCAATGATGCTGAGACTCAATCTCAACTAGGGCTTCATTCTCCACCATACCAAGCTTACCTCGAAAGTATTCAAACTTTATTCTGGAGAGGGGCTTGGTGAGAATGCCTATCATTTGCTCATTAGTACTAATGCATCTCAATTGAATGCCATTCCTTTCCACCATGTCTCTAACATAGTGATACTTGATCTCTACATGCTTTGTTCTGTCGTGAAACACAGGATTGACAAATAGCTTTACACAGCTTTGATTATCACAATGGATAATTGTAGGCTCTAAAGAATGTCCAAACAATCCTTCTAGAAACTTCCTAAGCCATACTACTTCTCATGCTCCTACACTTGTTGCAATATAATCGGCTTCTGTGGAGCTCATTGCTACTAAAGATTGTTTCCTGTTGCACCAAGAAATCATAGCAAAACCTAAACTGAAACAACAACCAGAGGTACTCTTCCAATTAGTGACACATCCTGCCCAATTAGAATTAGTGTATCCATGTAGCTTCAAGTTCATGTCAGAGGAGTATCTTAGGCCATATCCAACTGTGTTGCACAAGTATCTCAGAATATGCTTTCCTGCAACTAGATGTATTTGCTTTGGTTCACACATGAATTGGCTAAGTGCACTTACTCCATAGCAAATATCTGGTCTAGTATTGACTACGTACATCAAGGACCCAATCATTTGTCTGTATAAAGTAGAATCTGCCATATCTGCATCAGCTGAGCCTCTCTTAACTTATACAAGTTGGTCTCCATAGGTGTGGACATGGATTTACAATCCATAATACCAAATCTCTTTAGAATGTCAATGGTGTACTTCCCTTGACTTTGAATGATCTCATCAGATTTCTGCCAAACTTCTAACCCAAGGAAGTAGTCTAACAAACCAAGATCCTTCATCTCAAATTTAGAAGCTAACTCCTTACATTTGATAATAAGATGATCTTCTCCAGTAATAAGTTAGTCATCAACATAAAGTACCAGAATTAATGTTTCCCCATTAATTACTTTGAAATACAAGTTAGAGTCTGCATCATTCTTGGAGAAACCCAAGCTCATCAAGTAGCTATCAATCCTTCGTACCAAGCATGTGGAGCCTACTTAAGGCCATATAATGCCTTCTTTAACTTGCAAACATGATTTTCCTTCCCATATACCACAAATCCTTCAAGTTGTTCAATATACACTTTTTCCTCAATTATACCATTCAGAAAAGGTGTCTTTACATCCATTTGATGAATCTTCCATTTTTAAGATGTTGCAATAGCTATGATGGTTCTGACTGAAGTGTATCGTGCAACTAGAGAAAATATTTCCTCGCAGTCAATTCCCTCCTGAGAGAATCCTCTAGCCACAAACCTAGCCTTGTATTTCTCAATACTTTCATCAGCGACATGTTTGATTTTAAAGAGCCATTTATAAGAAACAATAGATTTACCTTCTGGTCTAGGTACAATGTCCCAAACATCATTCTTTAGAATTGATTGATACTCTTCTGTCATGGCATCCTTCCAAACATGCTGACTAGTGGCTTCCTCAACACTGGTAGGTTCAGAGTTAATAATTTGACTCATCAATGCAACATAGCTAGAAAACTTATGCAGGTTCTTACTTTCCCTAAATGTTCCTTTTGGAGTTGCAAACTTTTCAGCCTCTTGCATAATTTTCCTTGCCCAAAGAGGTATTTTTTCGTTTACAACAATATCTCTAAGCCCATCAGTAGGATCCAAGGGTTCATTATCATCTTCGTTAGGTTCATGAGTCTCCCTCTGAATCTCAGGAGTATGGTCTTCTTCCATATTTTGAGGAAGCTCTTGTGTTGAATATGATAGCTGCGATAGAGATCATTTTAGCTCTGATAATTGCCTTTGGTTCTATTCTACAATGTTTCTCCTCTCTGGTTCCTATTGTTGATGTCTTTGTTCCCTTCATTGCTTTCTTATGATGTTGATGTTCGTGATCTTCTCGGTTTCTTTCCTTATGTCAAGCTAAGGAATATGTCATCTGTTATGTGCTTTAATTCTGTTCGTGTTCTCATTTTTTGGCCAAATGTGGTTTGGCATCTCAATTTATATATCTTTTTTATGAATGATGACATGGCAGTATATGCTAAATATAAGGTTTGTTGGTCATGCCAGTGGTCCTCTATGGTTGTGAGGTTTGGGGAGGCAGCATGTCAAACTGCAGTTGGGGACAGCTAGAGAGAATTCATAAGCAGCTAACAACAAGCAGCCTCAAAGTCAAAACTTCAATCTCATATGAAATCCTTTTGGCAGAAGCAGACACATTTCCATTGGAGGCATCAGCAATAACCCAGCTAATAAGTTATTTAAAGAAGGCTGAAAACATGGATAACCAACACTGGCCCAAAATGGCCATGGAGGAGGTTGTTGATTGTAGAAAGAAAATATGGATGAAGAAAAATAGAAAATGGTTGAGAAAATGGAACATCAAGTTACATAAATGTCCTAGTACCAATGAGGAAATTAAAAAATTTGTGATGGAAAAAGCTAGGACTGCAATGTGGACTAATCATATTGGGCGAAAAAAATCTTATTACGTTAAAGAGTTTAATCCAACTTGTCAACATGGGGAAGAAGTGTATTTAGGGACAATTATTAAAGGAAAAGTATGGTTGTTAGTTGTGCAATTAAGGACAAGATCGCATCATCTTATAAGCGAGGCAGGTAGGTGGGAGAGACCAAAAGTAGCCTAGGATGAGAAAATTTGCATATTTTGCAATAAGGGTATGGTGGAGACTGAATGGCACTTTATCATGGAACATGCTGCTTACAAAGATATCCTCTCACACTATAAAGATAGCTTGAAGGTCGATAGGATGCATTATTTGTTTGATGAAGTTAAGATCTACATGACTGCCAGTTTTTTAGTCAAGATTCGTTCCAAAAGATCTGACATAGAGAGCAGCATGAAGAGTGTTTAATGAAGCTATTCTTTGGTCCCTTAGACTGTTTAGTCTCATGGGCATCATTATAATCATAGTTACAAAAATCTAAGATATATCGCGTACAAAAATTGCAGACGGTAATATCGCATGAAAAATCTGAGCTGCTATTTCCAATGTCGAGCTGTGAGATAAACCCAAAATATCACGAAATTGTGCGAGTTTGGGACAAAAATATTTGTCAAAATAGTCAACAGTTATTAACCAAAAAAAATTTATCATTCGCGTTAGGGTTTTGACATCTGCGTTGATGAGTTTGTTATTTATTAATACATAGTGATAGAAAAATATGGGTTAGTTGTTTTTTAACTTTTTTTCAAAGCGACAGAAAAATACATAGGAGCCGCTATTTTTCATAGCCACGACCGATAGACATACATGACAGGGGAGCCATAGAGATTAGACACCACTGGAAGTCAAAGACGACTACAACCAGTGGAGTTCAATTTAGGTAATTTCGTTATGTAATATGTGTTTACCCACTGGGGTAACTTAGTTTATTGATGCATAGACGTTATACGGGAAATACAAATGACATAAGATAGATCAGAGAATACCAAAGCTTTCAATAAACATTTGTAACTTGAGTACATTCACAATAGTCACTATCATCATATCCCTTCACAGAGAAAGTACATTGCTTATATAAAACCCGAAGGGTTGTGACCAAACATCACCATCGATTCCCAAAAGTCAGCCGGTAGTAACTAAGTACTGTTGGAATACATATAATATAACTAACATAGCATAAGTAAGTACTACAGCTAACATCATCCCCCTCTACAGAAAAGTCATCTCCAGACGACAAAAAAATGTCCGAGACAGAAATAAAATAGGAATGATGAACCACAGCATTCAAGAACTAGGAACTAGGTGAGGGATGAGAAGGCATCCCTGAGAAAGAAGTTGATCCCGTTGACTTCCCAAGCTGTTTGCAAGTGCATACACCTGGTCTGTCCAGGCCTTCAACTGGTTCTTAACCCGTAGCTCATTCTCCAAGGAAGATTTCACCATCACTGCTGCCTTCAGGAGTTCCTTCTGCTTGGCTTCCTTTGAAGCCCGCTCCTGAGCCATACGGTCTCGGTCCTCAGTGAGTGAGGAAAGATGATAAATGAGGGCAGCCTTCTTAGCTGCAAACTGAGTCTCCCTTTCTCCTTGTGCCACCTGATAGGCCTCCAAATGAGTCTCCTGAGTTTGTATCTCTTCATTCAAGGACCCCTCCAGAGTGATCCAATGCTACCTTGTTCATCTATAGCCTTCTCTAAATCAACCAGTCGAGTGGACAACTCATGATTGGCCTTGGCCATGATCTCATGCGCATCGGTAGAGGCGGCTTCAATACGCCGCAGAGAATAGAGAAGCTCCCGAAAAGCCCTCTCCAAATCTATCACCGAGGTTGTTACCTGACTCTCTACGACACGTTCTGCCACCTTCCAGGCCTCCCGCATAGCCTTGGTCTCAAAAGTAGGCCAATCTCCTATGAAACACCTATCAAACTTAGCATAACAGTCCCTATGCACGAAGGTAAGGAGGCACTTCAAGTTCGCGGTTCTATCCTTGAGATCCTGCGACTGCACTCTAGCCACCATCTCCCTACCCTGTGACACTACATTTATCCAAAAATCCATGTCCTCCCAGCTCCGAGGCCCTGCCTCACTAGCCTCGCTATCCCCAGTCTCCTCTGCCTGCTGCTCTGTTGAAGACAACACTATAGGGATCTTTGTCTGTGCCTTTGGTGTGTTTCAGGTCGGGCAACCGACTGCCTCGATCTCAACTATCTCCTCCGGCTGAGGGGAAAACTGTACAGGTTCCTCGTCTGTGGGTGTAAGCTCAAACATGGTGAGCCACTTCTTCATTGCCACCTGTCGTGCCTCCTTGAGTTATTCCTCTGCACTTGGCCCTCCATTCTCCCCTGGGGGCTCCATCTCAACCACCTTGACTAGATCACCTGGCTCTGTAACTACTACTGCCATCTCTGGAGGTGCCACTGGACTCATAACCACTGGGTTCCTTGGTTGCCCAAATGTCAGACTGGGAACCATAGTAAGCATGGCAGTGGTCGTAGCTAGGGTGTATTGAATAGCCCTGAGTTATGGTGGAGTGAACAAGACAGTCGTAGTGTGGACTCCACTGCCAACTCCATCCAGTTCTGGCTACTAATCTCTGACGGACTACTGTCAGATGATGTAGGCTCATGGCCACTGTTGATATCATCTGACTCTATTTCATGTCATCTCTTCTATTGCTTGGATGGTACCTCACCGATATCCAAATATCTCCAGCAAAAAATCAAAGGCTCATCTGTAGATAGAATGCTCTTTGGCCTCAGCACTAACTTCTCCTCGAGAATCTGTAGTTGCATGGCTTCCAAGAATAGTCTGATGGCATGATGTGGCATGTAAAAAGTATGGTGTTGCATATTCATGAATTCATACATCCTGTGAACAAGGACCATTGCCCAGTCATAAACTATGCCATTCATAATACCACACATCCATGGAATCTGTGAAGTGGTGATGTCAGAGGCTCTACTGGCACCCGTGAGCCGACTTCTAATGACATCCATAATGCACTGCTAGTGCCCTTTGGCGATCTCAGCCCTCTTCAATCCTCTACCTAAAGTCATTTTCGCTAGAGTTTCCACTTCCTTAGGGGTAACATTTCCTGCAACCCTTCGTACCCAATTTTCCTTAACCTCCTACATCATTTTCTTGAGCTTAGTATCGATCTTCTGCCCCTTCCTTCCTAGAATTCCAAAAACCCAGCTGAAATCAACAACGTGGAATGAAACTGTTAGATTATGTCCTAGATAGGGAAATGTGCTGGTACGTGAATGTATCAAATTCTTTTATCATTTGGCGCAGCTGGGGTTTGAAATCTTTTAAACAAAACAAGGGCATTAAAATAGCCTAATGAACCTCTGCGTGTCTGAGACTCTTCTTCACCGATTCTTCCTTCGATGTCTCTTGCCACTATCTTCTGCATTCCAGGCCATTCAAACCCTCGAATGTAGCCGTGTGTGTATTCACTGCTTCCTTCAAGTCTTCTATTTTTTTCTTCGAACTCCCAACATCTATGGTGCCTACAACCTTCACGCCTAATGGTAGTACCTTATTTTTCTTGCTCATTCTCTCCAACTATTTTTTCCATCTCCGTTTGCCAGTCAAATCCATAACTGTTTCTTTTGTTCAACTTTAATGCCATCAATAACTATCTTCTTTGTCCTTATCCCTAACTGCCTAATATTGCTTGTACGGTCACTGATTTATCCATGTAGTCCGGCTTAAAGAAAAAAATGGAGTCTCAGACTCTTTCCCAACTCTTTATTATGTTCCTTCCTTCCGTGCGGTAGTGCAGCTTCTTGCGGCTATTACCCTTACCGTATGGTTGCTCGGATTCTTTAGGCGCTAATTGTATGGTCATATGGTTGTTTGCTTCCCTTGATGTCATACGGCCAAACTCCTCTTCTCTATTTCTACTTTGGCCTTTTTAATTACTTCACACCTGCGGACACTTGGATTCTGAATGGCATCTTTCTCTACTGTGTTGTTCGCCGTGGAATTCAGTAGCACTGACCCATTGCAACTTTGCCCAAAAAAATCATGGAAATGCATGCGTAGGAGAGCAGGCACAAGAGTTCAATCCTTGTCTATGATTTTTCTTCCCTTCCTTAAGCACCGTCCTCTTTTAATTTGCCCGTGACTCCTTTTAACTTGCCTGTAGCCCCTTTTATGACAATGTGGGGTGGGAGCCACCGAACGATGACTTCACCATATGGTGTCATCACCGTTCGGTAACTACACCATACAATGTCATCACCGTCAGGTGACTTCACTATCGGTGACAATTACCATTCGGTGACTTCACCGTACGATGTTGTCACTATCGGGACTCCACCATACAGTAGCATTTTTCTCTGGTTTTTTTTTTTCTAGTACAATTATTCTCTGAACGCGATCAGGGCCTTCTATCTAGCCGTTCATGATAAATTTTTAGTTTCGATCCATTGACTGCGTTCGGAAGCTCCGTCCCATCGAGGGCCCACAATTTGATTGCTCCGTTGCTCCCGACTTCCCAAACCTTGTAGGGAACTAACAATTTCACCTTGAATTTTCCTGGCTTAATTTCATTTTTCCCGTTATACTTAAGAACCAGTTGACCTAGTGTGAACCCTGTCTGAAGGATTCTTTTTATCATGCCAATGCTTTCTTTGTTGTTGAGTGACATTCGTTGCCCATTGTTCCATCATCCTCCATTCATTCAGTTTGTTAGGGCATATAGACGTTACCGAAGACTGTCCATGTCGCCGAGTTTGTTGTCAATAGCTATGCGAAGACTTGGCACCATAAATTCCATTGGAGCAACAGCCTCCTACCCGTACATCAGCTGAAATGGAATCTGGCCCATGGTAACCTTGTAGCTGGTGTAGTAGGCCCATAAGACCGAGGGTAACTTCTCCTCCCAGTCTTCCTTCTCTACACCACATGACTTGTAAATTACAGAGACCAAGATTTTGTTTGTGGCCTCTGCCTGGCCATTTTCTTGGATAATATGGGTTGGATAGGGAATGAAAAATCTTAAATTCTATCGTTAGGAGCTTTACCACATGGTTCACGAAGTGGCCTCCCCTGTCACTTGTCAGCTGAAGTGGAATGGCGTACCGAGTGATATTTGTTCATAAATGAGCTTTGTTGTACTCACGATGATGTTGTTAGGTAAAGCACGTACTTCCACCCATTTTGTGAGGTATTCTATAGCCACCACTATATATGTGCATTGCCATGGCCGACTGACTTTCAAAGGTCCCACGAAGTCTAGTCCCCATCTCTCAAACAATTCTTGCACAGCCGAGGGGTTTAAGGGAACAAAATCCCTCTTAAGTGGTTTGTCAGCCCGTTGGCACGTGTCACAGCTAACGACCCATTCCCTGGCATCGTTGTACAACGTCAGCCACCAAAATCCAGCCAATAGTACCTTCCTAGCTGTTGTATCAGGCCCCATGTGTCCTCCCGCCGGACCCTCATGTGCTTCTCTCAAAATACTTGTAACTTCTTCCTCCATCATGCATCGTCAGAGGACTTGGTCTGGCCCCATCTTGTAGAGAAGCCTGTTAATAAGTTGGAATGTTCAACTTCTAAGGACTAGTTTGCGTCGTTCTCTTGGTGACATTTCTCTCAAAAACTACGATGTGGAGAGGTACTCACCAATGCTGGTGTACCACATTGGTAGAATCACAATATGAAATAGGTGCGCATCCGGAAACTCATCATTCACTCCGTCGGCAGCTCTCCAGATTTGATTCTAGACAATTGGTCTGCAATCGCGTGACTTTTGCCCGGCCGTACTATAATGGTGAAGGTGAATTCTTGTAGCAACAGTAACCATCGGCTCACCCGTCCTTGGATTATTGGTTTATTCACCAAGTAAAATAATGCTTGGTGGTCTACGTAAAATGTGAAGGGGGTCACGAGCAGGTAGTGTCTAAATTTTTGCACGGCATAGACCATGCCAAGAGCCTCTTACCATTGTACTATAATTCTTTTCTTCTTTTGAGAGTAACCTGTTGGCATAGTAGACTGGGTGATCCAACCCATGGTTACCAACTTGAACCAATGTTGCACCTATGGCATAGTTGGATGCATCAATGTGTACATGGAATTCTTTTTCCCAGTTTGGATAAGTCAAAATGGGTGCCCCCAACAGTCGTGATATTAATTCCCTAAAGGCTTCCTCCTGAGGCGTTCCCCACATGTAGGGTTCTCCCTTTCTTGTGAGATTGTCGAGGGGGTGGGATATCTGGGCAAAAATATTTATAAACCTTTGATAGTAGCCAATATGTCAGAGGAAGGATTTAACCCGAGTGACATCTCGTGGAGATTCCATATCCACAATCACTCAAACTTTATCGGGGTCAGTTTTGAGTCCCGCTTTGCACATGATATGTCCCAACAACCTTCTCTGAGGCACCATGAACCGACATTTTTTGGGGTTGAGTGCAAGTCGTGCCCTTCGACACTTATCCATGCATTCATGGAGGGCCTTCAGATGTGTCTCCTCCCCACTGTAGATGGACCAATCATCGAGGAAGACCTTAAAGTTACCGATGGGCATCTTATCGAGTACATGGAGGATTATTCTCTGGAACGTGGCTGGTGTGTTACAGAGACTGGATGGCATTTGGTTATAGGCCTATACTTTGTCTTCCACCACAAAGGTTGTTTTCAGTTTATCCTCTTCTTCTATTGATATCTGATTGTAGTCAAAAAATTCATCCATAAATGAATAGATTTCGTGGCCAGCCACCTCCTCGAGGATAGAATCTGCAAATGGAATGGGAAATGGGTCTTTGATAGTAACTACGTTCAGGCACCGAAAGTTGACACAAATTTAGATCTGGTTTCCCTCCTTGAGAGAGATCATGATGGGGGATACCCATTCACTAGTTTGAACCTTGAAGATAATCTCGGCCTCTAGCATTCATTCGATTTCATTTTTCACCCTGGCGGCATAGTTTTTGTTCATCTGGTAAGGCTGTTGTCATATTGGTACTGCACCTAGTACGAATGGAATACGGTGAGCACATAGTTTGGGTGGGACTCCCTTCAAGTCCTTGTACGTCCATGTGAATACAACTTTGTATTCAGTAAAGATTTTAAATGTTGCAGCTTTTAAAATTGGGTTCTAGTCATCCCCTATGAGGATGACTTTTGCTTCTACTTCCATGTCGAGATTCAGGGGTTTCACCGACGGTTCCTCGTACCACATGGGATTTTGGTCACCAAACTGGTGTGTTGGTGCACTATCAATTGCAACATTCCCTTCCTTATATTCTCCGTACTCTGGGGGAAATTTTTCCGATTCCTCCTTGATGTTTAATACATCGATGCTTGATACATTGCATGAGGGTGTAAATATCTCGTAATCCTCTATTTGCCAACGGAGAAGTCCGTTCAATGAATCCATATCATCAGTTAGGCATTTGTCTAGGTTTAGTATGCCTTCCTCATTTGGTTCCATTCTATGCCTTCCTTCATCCCGTTGGTCATTTTCTCCTTCAGATTCTGACCCTAAAGAAGAGGCGAGTTCTTCAGTCACCACGTGAGTCTGGAGGTCGATTGTAAATTTCCTGCCTCCACTCTCCATTGAAAGGGTATTTCATTTACAATTATGGTTTTCCTTGGTTGTCACTAGCCACCCTCACCCTAGGATGGCATTGCAACCCTTCTTCTTGACTGGAATGATGACAAAGTCAAGTACAAATGGTTGTGCACCAATAGTAACTGGTTGTGCCATCAGTGTCCTGAGGGGCTTGATCCCATGCTGATCGACACCCAAAAAATTAAATGTTGGTGGCCATAAGGTAGGTTTCCCTAATTTTTTCCATGTTTCTTATGGTAGGACATTTACTCCTGATCTGCCATCAACTATGGTGTCTGTTAAGATGGTGCCCAGAATGCCCATCTCCAACACGGCTGGTTGTCTACCATGATTGATGGCCAACAACATTGGATCCGTCATGGATCCTCTAGGAATGGGGATGTCCTTGTGCATGGTGTTGGTCTGGTTGGCCTGTGTACCCAGTAGTGTTGCCCCCAAATGCAGCATGGTGTGAAGGAGGTCCTGGATTTTCACCGGTACCTCTAGTTGAAGCATCTACCTTAGAATGTTTTGTTCTGCCTCTCGTTAGTTGTAGGGCCCTGCTGCCTCTTATGTTCCTTGTTGGGCCTTCAAGGCCTTTTCTAATTCTTCCCATGCTTCTCACATCCTCTATTTCTTGGTGTGAGGATGAGGGTACCTGGCTTGCATAGCTTGCCCCCAAGTGGGGGCAAATATGGTTTCTATATTTTCTTCAATGGCCAGCTAGTTAGTCCCTACGCTGGACTTAGGGCAATTTACATATTCGTGGTCGGCAGGGCCACACCACTGACATAGCTTCTGAGGGGCTTCATTATTGTTGCAGTCTCTCAAAAAATGAACCCATTGGCTGCATACTCTACATTGGATCATTGGTCATCCTTTTGCATCATACTAAATTTTGCTACGAGTGGAATTGTTATTGTTCCCTCGTCCACCTTGCCAGTTGCCTCGGTAGCCCCCAGAAGATGCATTGTTGTTTTGTTTCATGGTTCCTAAAGTGGATGGCTGCTCTTGAGTGAAGAGCACCTACTGGTTTTGTACCTTCAAATTGTATGGGCATTCCTTTGTGGAATGCTCCATAATCTAGAAGATGTCACAGAATGCCTTTTTAGGATAGGCACCCTTCGTGTGGCCACTTTCTTTACATTTTGTACACTAGAGTTCGTCATCTTTGCTGGTACCCCCCTTCACTATCTTAACTTCTTTTAACATTCTCTCCATATCTTTTTGGAGTGTCATGACCTTCTTCTTTGGTCCCTTGTCACTACTACTTTCCTCATCCGAAGTGTTGTCGTCCGACGAAGAGGATTTACTTCTCTTCTTTTTCGATGTCTTCTCCTCACTTTCCAGGTCCATAGCCCAATTGTATGCATCATCATACGACGTTGAGGGGTACTATCTTCATTTTTCTCTGTAGTTTGGGATTCAAGCCTTCGACAAACCATCTCTTTTTTAGGCTATCTATTGGCGGGCTCTCCATTTTCTCGACTAACTCCTTTAGTCAGCGGCCGTAGGCTCATATCGTTTCCTTCTTGCCTTGCTTTGTGCCATACATTTCAAAGACTATTTCATTATCGTCCCTAAGGAACTAGAACTCCTCTAATTCCTTCTTAAGTCGGTCCCAAGTTGTCACCTTTATTTTTTTGAGGTTGGAGTACCAATCAATGGCAACTCCTCTCAATGTGGTAGGAAACTGCTTCACCCACTCATCCTGGTCAGTGACCCCATTGGCTGACCAGATGGTTTCACAGGTATGACAATGTCATACTGGATCGTCCTTACTGTCACCATGAAATTGTGGCAATTTCTCTTTGTGGGTCGCCGTAGGTGGTTTGACTGGTTGCTATGTCCGCGGTGGATTTTTTTCTCCGGCACCACTTGTGCCAGCACTCGTACCCACACCCGCTTGGTTAGTGTTTGTGGTATTGACCAATGGCACTTTCCCTTGTGCCTATGTAATTGATGGTACCATACTATGTGGATTCATTGGCTCAAATGGAGGGTTCACCTATGCGTCAATAGCACCTTCAGCCGTACCCTCTCCTCTTTGAGTTGGGTTCCCCACACCAGGTGTACAGGTCAGACTCTCAAACTGATCTCTTTCTTCCTGAAGTAAGTCCTTTCTCTGCTATGTTTCTTCAAGTAGCTCCTCCCTACTTCGCTCCCTCTGATGCTTGGGCAAAGTGAATGGCTCCTCGTCGACCTATGCACCTTTCGTACCACTTTCGAGGTCCCCTTCGGCAAGTTGGTCTTGGGCAAGTTTCCTTAGCCTTCGTTGGCATTCAATTTGCTATGTGAAGATTAAAGCCTTATGTGTGGCCTCACATTCATTCTCTGGTACCTTTTTATTCTTATCCTTATTTAAAATATTGGGCATCAAAACTACAGACAAAACATTACTTTTTGAGAACACTTGTTAAATTCATTCATGTTGGTTTACAACATTGTCAATTGAATGACTTCACATTACAATTGTTTATTTGTGTGTCCTTTTCTTCCCTTTGGCTGGTCCTCACATCTCAGAGTCCCCTACAGTTACCATCACCTTCCTCCTGGTGACAAAGGTGTTCCCGTGCCTCATATGCGTGGAGGATTTCCTGACGGTGTTCCTCTCGGGCAATCTCATCTAGGCGAACGCGTTGTGCAAGCAATACCTGTGTCAATAGGCGTGGAAGGTGATTTAGCAATTGATTAGCTATAGGATTAGCCTCAATTGCCGATCACACTACACTTGTTGGAACTTCCCCTTCGTATGCCTCCTGGTGGATGTAGGTTTCTATTGCCAACTAGAATAGGATTCTAAACTCCCTTATCTGATTGTCTTCGCATTCCTACAATTTTGTACGTGTGTTGTCTGCTTCTGGATTAATTTCATCAACTAATAGGCCCATTGTTTCTGCACACCATCTAGTTCTTGTCTTCCTGAGTACATCTAGGTAGCAGCGCCAGATGTTTACCCGCTGGGGTAACTTAGTTTACTGATGCATAGATGTTATACATGAAATACAAATGACATAAGATAGATCAGAGAATACCAAAGCTTTCATTAATCATTCGTAACTTGAGTACATTCACAATAGTCACTATCATCATATCCCTTCATAGAGAAAGTACATTTCTTATATAAAACCCGAAGGGGTGTGACCAAACGCCACCACCAATTCCCAACCGCCGACCGGTAGTAACTAAGTACCGTTGGAATACATATAATAGAACTAACACAGCATAAGTAAGTACTACGGCTAACAATATGAAATGAATTTGTGTCAATCACTAGATGTTATTCAAGCACAAATATAGATTATTATGAATTTATCAGTCTCAAAGTCAGATTGCTTTCTAATGTGGTATGAACTCAATGCAGATACTAAGCTACAAGATATTATTTGTGGTGTCTCATATAAGAGTTTGTGTTTTCTGATTAGGAACAAATAATGAAACCAAATTCTAACTACTAAATGCTCCTGATTTTTAAATCACTATTAAATACTTCAAATGAAATTATAAATCTGCAGATTTGAGAAATATAAGCAGCTGCGGTTTGCTTATATCAATCACCAAAACTCAAAGTAAATTGTTAGGTATAATCATTGATTCTTCAGAAAGTTTATTAGTTGTCAGTATAACAAATATTTGATTTTCTCATGATAAGCACACAACCCAGGTATACTAATACAATGCTTATAAATATAATGATAGAAGGTGATTGTGAACAATGCATGTTTCATAGAGATTCTATGTGACCTTCTCTGCAAGCCAATCATCTAGAATCTAGATTCTCTTCAAGATGTCTTTCAGAGTCAAGACAACAATAGTTAACCAGGAAAGAATGACAATACAACTAACTTGAAATGGTCCTTAATACTAACTAAAATATCATATTTTTCGTATACCTGTCTATCAGCTTATATAAACACAATATTACAATTTACAATTTTACACCCATATTGGTATGATTCGTATATTATCAAAAGTCACACTAACTGCATATATGATACCAAAAATAACTCATGGAAATAAAATGTCCTTAGGTGATCATAGACATGAGATTTTTCTAGCTTGAATGTACAATGTTGTAGTAACCTCTTGACAGATTAATCCACTCAGTTCAGCCACAGATTTTGAAAAATATAGATATGTCTAATTTTATAATATCCTGAACAGGGGTGTCATGTCCCCTTTCTAGAGTGGACATCAGAGATGGAGGAGTTGGCCTATCATTGGAGTCTTGTAGGCTAGCAGAGATGGATAGGGACTCATTCAGTGCATATAGTGACCGGATTTCGGCTTTACAGGCAGTTTGGAGCCAGTTTGGAGCAGGTCTTAGAGATTAGGGGATATCCCTACTTTTTAGGAGGATGTGGAAGTTTCCAGATGTGAGGTCCCACTGGACCATCCCATGGTTTTACTTTTAGGATGACAAGGTGTGTTCCCTAGTTTCTAGGAGCATCCCTAGATTGTAGAGATGGGACTGCCAGTTGACCCATCTCGTTCGGCATCAGTCATAGACAGGTGACATGGTGGTAAATATAGTGTTGCAATGCAGTGCCTTGATTTTAGGAGGCAGTTCCTACTTTTTAGGAGGGGGATTCCTACTTTTTAGGAGGTGGTTTCAGCTTCTAGATTTGAGGTTCTATAAGGTCATCCCTTGGTTTCAGTTTTAGGAGATTTGGGTGTGTTTCCTAGTTTCTAGGAGCATCCCTAGATTTTAGGGATGAGATCACCAGTTGTCCGGCATCAGTTACAGGCAGGTGACATATTTAGTCTCAAGATTTGGGGGTGTTTCGGGTGTTCTGTGGCTATTTGAGATATATTTTAATATATTTAAATATTTTCCTAAGTTAGCGTTTTAATATTTTAAATAAGGCTATGTATGTAGCCATTTTGGAGTAATAAGGGGTTTTCTGGCTTGATATACCTGTGTGTTATAGCTCATTGGAAAGGTCTCAAAATTTGCTACATGATTTTCACCTTCCAGAGTCTTTTTGGTGCTTGGAACTATTTATTTATAATAAAGTGACATTTTCTCTATAGTTTGGATGCCATAATTGAGAAATATCATTCAATTATAAAGTGCACTATTAATTCTCTTTTAGCTTTTGAATTGCAATAGGAAAGGGGATATAAGGAGATGGAAACCTAATTGATGGATATCTTTTGACATTTACAACTTGTGAAAATTTGAAATTGCTCTGTGGAGTGATTCAGAGGCTTGGGACAAAAACCATAGGTCTGATTTGTTGGGACGCAAACCCCAACAAAGATTTGGTGTTTCAGTTTTCAAATTGGAAGTATTATTTACTGTGGCAAGGATCAACCTTCTTCTTAGCATCATTTATCAGAAGAAAATATCATATTCAGCTGGGTGGCCAGCCTATTCCAGGTTGGGTGTTCTTCCAGAGGCAGCTCAGGTTTGTGTTTTGGGCACCATTCCTTCTTAGAAGCCAACATTTTGCACTTTGGAGATATTACAGGGGTTTGAGACAGCAAGTTCTTCATCTTTGGTGATTGCAAACACTTCTATAGCTGGCGTCAAGTCTTTGTGGATAGCAGCAAATCCATTTGGTGTATTTATTCCTTGAATATAGAAATCTAAATATTATGCCTGGTACCATTTGAATAATTCTCAGATTGTTAAGTAATTTTAATTTATATGAATGCTGCTCTTCATTTCTAGTTCGAAGTTATTTTTTATTTATCAATTACTTTCATATATATTCAAAAACACCAAGAAAAACAACAAACAAAATGTGAAAACAAGAAAAAGCCATAAAAATCAAAATTCAACAACAGTTCATTTAGAGGTACAAATGTTGGTCAAATTTTCAGATTGCAAAATAAACAGTAAATGCCAAGGTCATTAGGATCGGGGATCTTTCAGTGGTATCAGAGCCTTTTTCTTGCCAACTTGTGGGAATTTGTAAAAAACATTGAGTGAGTGATCAACACTCTATTGAAATTGAATGGATAGGCACATGGGAACTTATAGCAGTAGACAGGTGAAACCGTATAGCAGTAGACAGAAGAAACCATCAAATAGTTTGTCTGAATTTGAAAGGCAAACTGATGCCTTAGGTAGATAGTTGGATCGTAGTCAAGATATTCAAAATAGGCTTAGTGAACAGTTGTCAGATCCGGCTACCATTGACAAGGCGGCTAGATACATGGTTTCACTCTTGTGTAGATCTTCTTCTTGCAGGACACATGATACGAGACAGGTTGACACAAAGAGGGAGGTCAGGAGAGACCTGCAGGATGATTTCACATCTACACATGGGCTTAGCACATCAATTCCAGAGATTAGTGCCCCTCCAATTGAGTTACCCCACACTTTTATTGTAGGGCCATTACCTATCTCAATGGATGAGCTCATGACAGTTACACCAGTAGGCAAATGCATGGAGACTCAGCACTCAGTTGACGGTTCGGTGATACAACAGGAGTTGATACCTATAGTTGATGTTTGTACTATATCAAATTGTATTATAGAGATAGTCAGTGGCTCCAGTTCAGTTTGTCAGGAGGATAGTCCTATGGTCGATGTTGAGGGAGTTGCTGATAGTGGGAGTGATGTAGTGTTGGAGGATATGGCAGTGGGATCTGGATCGCCAGAGGAGGAGGAGACCACTTTTGAGGAATGCCTTGAGGAGATGGAGTCAAGTAGTACAGATCTGGATAGCGGCAGTCTCGAGATGGAGTTAGTGTACGAGATGCCAGGATTCTCTTGTGTTGAGGATTTGAGCATGGAGTTTGCATGTGGTGATACCAGTGTTGAGTTTGAGATAGTAGACACAGACTCATGCCAGCATCACTCAGATTCATTTGCTAGTAGGGAGTTAGATGAAGTTCAGTTCAGATCACCAGAGGAGGTGTAATGTCCCAAATTTGTATTTACATTAATAATATTAATTATTTAAATATTGGTAGTTACATACTAATATTAAATAATTAATAATTAATATTAAAAAATTAGTTCCAAAGACATTACCCAACTGGAATCCTCTCCCTTAAAATGGGATTATTGGGAGAAGGATGGAGGTTTTTGGATATTTTGAAAAGAGGACTGCAAATGAAGACAAAATGACCAATTCCTTTCATCAGATAATTACCTGGCCTAGTGGAGTTCGCATGTAGATGTCAAATCGTGGAAATGTGTTAACAGCCGAACTAGAGACAACATAATGACAAGGAAGATGTTCTCTAGACAAAAAAACAAGGAGGAATTTGTGTATAGTTAGTCAGGCATGAAGACAATGGTATGAAGTGTTAGCGGTAGCCTACAGATAGTTACGATAGAGACATGGTGGGCTGGCAACTATCGGGCTGATAACTTTGGCCGCTAAACTTGCAGGAGACATGGTTTGGCAATATACAGTGTGAACCTTGGCTAAGTGACACAGACATGGTGTTGGCAGTATACGACAGGGAGTCAGGGATAAATGACAAGGGAAAATCGCATATGCATTGATGGAAAGGCACAAACCATTTGGATGCTAGAAGATATCGTAAATATAACTAGAGGAAACATTGGACTACGGGATTGTCATACAACGGCCAGGTGTCATCACACTGACAGAATGACTGGCTTCTACATAAGTAAAGTGCCAAATTTCTAGCATAGCAGATGGTCAAGGACCACGGGTTGTCATCCACCCATCCAGACACCAAATCCATTACACAGGTGCCCCGTCGTAATTTATTAACTTCATACTATATACGTTTTAATTTCAATTCCAATGATGTTTCAGTAATTAAAAGGAGTGAAATAGAATACCTAGCGGTTTATCAGTGAGCTATGATGAATGTATTTATTCATTACTCATGAAAGAATAATATTTTTTCATGCCCATATTATCATTTGAATACGTGCTACTACATAGAATCAATTATTGGGAAGTTTGGAATTAAGAGTTTTTGTTGTGAAGTTTGCATCTCTGATTGGGGAATTTCAAAGTGGTATCAGAGCTATGCATCCTACTAGCCTGTGGGGAATTAAAACAATATTAAATTCTGGTATGGGAACAGAAACAAATTTGACTAAGGCTCTACTAGAAGCCGGTGGCAACATTCATGACAGGCAACCCAGTAAGGTTGTTCTAAGAAACCTGATTGAATTAGAAAGATGTCTAAGTTTAGTGGAACAACCACTTTCATCTCTTCTGCATTTGGCTTTCATTTTTGTGAAATATTCTTTGAATCAAGATTGGTTGCTAATGCATTTAGATACAAATATCAAACTGTTGGTGGCTTCATGCGTTTGTGAAGTTTTAAGAATTTCAGTACCCCATATTCCATACAAGGATGAAACCATGAGAAAGATGCTGATTTTGGTTTTTGGGAGTTTTCGGATTCTTGATGATGTTAGTAGCATTCATGCACGAAGAAGATTTGTTGTATTGAATGTTTTTGCAGAAGTTAGAATAAGCAACCTCTTGCTGGAATTTGGATTGCAAGTTTCAGTTTATGATATGTTTCACCAATTTTTTATTACAGTCAGGCCAGCACATGATAAAGAGGTTATTTCTATGTACAATATTATGGTATCAACTATCAATGAAAGCGAGACTATTTCCCAACCCCTTTTGTCAATGCTACAGGCTGTTTTGAAATAGGAATGTACTATTTCTTCATTGGCGTACACCTTGGTTTACGAAGTGGTTAGGCTTTGTGAAGGGAAGCTCAAGTTTTTGGTGCAGGAAGAAGAACAACAGAAGCATAATTTATCTTAGGAAAGATGTGAAATTGCATTTCAGGAAGTTTGGAAAGTGATACAAGAAGAGAAACTTATCTATGATGTCATATAGGATAAAGGTGAATCCCCTTGTTCTGAACAATGCAGTGTTGCTATCATAAATTCTAATTTCACTAAAGAAGAGTGTTCAAATTTTTATGTGGGTGAATTAGAAATCAATATTGATGAATATAAAACTATTTCTTCATTGGCGCACACCTTGGTTTACGAAGTGGTTAGGCTTTGTGAAGGGAAACTCAAGTTTTTGGTGCAGGAAGAAGAACAACAACAACATAATTTATCTCAGGAAAGATGTGAAATTGCATTTCAGGAAGTTCAGAAAGTGGTACAAGAAGAGAAACTTATCTATGATGTCATATAGGATAAAGGTGAATCCCCTTGTTCTGAATAGTGCAGTGTTGCTATCATAAATTCTGATTTCACTAAAGAAGAGTGTTCAATTTTTTTTGTGGGAACAAGCATGCTCTCGAGGTTGAGGAATCTATGGTAAATTCAAGTGAGTTAACTATTCATGATGTGGAAAGTGTCACTATTGATGTAAACAAAACCAAAGAATCATTAAGTGATACAGGCACTAGTCATAGTGATAATTGTGAATCTTTGCCAGGGCGAGATTTGAAGGATCAACTGGTGGTGATAGAGGACAAGATTGTGCAGGTGCTGACAAGGACTGACACTACTCATAAACAAATTGAAAATCTTATATGGACTTTTCAGCTACAGGAAAAGAAGAATGGAGTTACAAATGGAATTTCTAGTACACAGTTACAAGCAATCAAGGAAGAATTAGAAATGACAAAATTTGAATACTTGCTATTACTCAGGGACAGGGACATCACTATCAGGTTTTTTGAAGATAAGGACAAAGAGAATAGTGATTTTTGTTTACAATTGAGCATGGCTTACGCAAAGAGAATGACAAGTGAACATGTCATCCCTTCAAAGATTGGGGAAGTGCAACAAGTAGAGGGCATTAATGGCATCAGCCAGGAAGATTTTTTGTCACAGGATTGAAGGTTACCACATTCAGTACAGGACTCAGTACATCAAAGTGAACAAATTGAAGGATTTAGTGAGGAATTAGTGGCTATAGGTATTGAGCCTGAGGAATTGATGGTTGGGTGTAAACATGTAGAAAGGACCCTCTTGCAGTGTAATGAGTGGTTGGAAAAAGCCAAACATGCAAAATTCATAGTTGCACAAGCAAGAGAGAATTTGCAAAGAATTAAGGAAAGGTATAGAAATAGGGAATCACATACAAGTTCGAAATTGACTATTCCAGTGAACACTTTTGAGGATGAACAATCAAACTTACAATTAGAATTTCAAACAGTGTTGGTGATCCAGGTAGATGATGCTCAGCAGGTATTGAACCTTTGTGAGTTTCTTGGTCTTTGGTTCAGAAGGACATGGTGATTCATAAGAATGATATGAAATCAATTTCACCACTGTTATATTTGTTGAGTACCGTTGGCTGCATGAGTCATGTTAGGATACAGATGATGGATGAGAAGTTCAATGATGAATCCTGGATGGATAATGTTACTTTTTCCCTTTTGACATTTAATACTAAAGTTGGTATTCAAATTTGGGATCCTAGGCCTGGCAGACTTGGCAGAGGATTTCACACTGAAGCACATGTTTGATATCTCTGAATGAAGCAGCAAAGTTGGGTTAGAGGGTCTGGAAGATTGGTTTGGGATCCAGGAATTTTGGTTCAGATGACCGAATCAAACAGGTTGACATTCAATTTCTTGAGGACAAGCAATCTTGGGATGAGAGGACTTGTAATGTCCTAGATTTGTATTTACATTAATAATATTAATTATTTAAATATTGGTAGTTACATAATAATATTAAATAATTAATAATTAATATTAAAAAATTAGTTCCAAAGACGTCACCCAACTGGAATCCTCTCCCTTAAAATGGGATTATCGGGAGAAGGATGGAGGTTTTTGGAAAAGAGGACTGCAAATGAAGACAAAATGACCAATTCCTTTTATCAAATAATTACCTGGTCTAGTGGAGTTCACATGTAGATGTGGAATCATGGAAATGTGTTAACAGCCGAACTAGAGACAACATAATGACAAGGAAGATGTGCTCTGGACAAAACAACAAGGAGGAAGTCGTGTATAGTTAGTCGGGCATGAAGACAACGGTATGAAGTGTTAGTGGTAATCTATAGATAGTTACGATAGAGACATGGTGGGCTGGCAACTATCAGGCCGATAACTTTGGGGGCTAAACTTGCAGGAGACATGGTTTGGCAATATACGGCGTGAACCTTGGCTAAGTGACATAGAGATGGAGTTGGCAGTATACGACAGGGAGTCAGAGATAAATGACAAGGAAAAATCATGTATGCATTGACAGAAAGGAACAAACCGTTTGGATGCTAGAAGTTATTGTAAATATAACTAGAGGAAACATTGGACTGTGGGATTGTCATACAACAGCCAGGTGTCATCACACTGACAGAATGACTGGCTTCTATAGAATTAAAGTGCCAAATTTCCAGCATAGCAGATGGTCAAGGACCGCGGGTTTTCATCCACCCATCCAAATGCCAAATCCATTACACAGGTGCCCCATCGTAATTTATTAACTTCATACTATATACATTTTAATTTCAATTCCAATGATGTTTCAGTAATTAAAAGGAGTGAAATAGAATACCTAGCAATTTATCAGTGAGCTATGATGAATGTATTTATTCATTACCCGTGAAAGAATAATATTTGTTCATGCCCATATTATCATTTGAATACGTGCTACTACACAATCAATTATTGGGAAGTTTGGAATTAAGATTTTTTGTTGTGAAGTTTGCATCTGTAATTGGGGAATTTCACAGGAGGTAGAGCCCTTGTTAGCATCTTGGTTTGCTACCGGTATTTCCTTTGTGACCCATGAGGATGACTCCATCAGTGGTGAGTCATGTCTGTATCAGACCCTAGGAGAGGACTCTGAGTTGCCAGATAGTACAGATCGGTCTCAGGATCTAGATTATTCAGAGGTTACAGAAGATGAGGCAGCTGAGAGTGTTGAGGAGGTAGATTCTATAGCAACTTCCTCGGGTATAGAGGAGTTTGATGGAGATGTGTCAATTGCTAGTACTCCATTTGATGATGTGAGTTCAGTTGTTAGTTCACAGAGCTCAGATGACAACACACTGGGGAATAGTGTTTCTGAGAGGAGTATGTTGGGTACCACTTCTATTCATAGTACAGACAGCATGCTAGGGGTGATGCATAAGAGGCCTATAATTTAGAGTCATCATGTGTCTAGTCAGTTGAGAGTCAGTGAGTATGATATTGTTACTGCATTCGAGCATTTTGATGCTGCTTGGCAACTGCTAGTTGTTCATGGAGGGAGTGCTCCTATGGATGATGAGCATGATAGTTGTTACCTGTCCCTGACATAGATTCATGCCTTACAGGAGGCTGTTGGAATTTTGAGATAGGATTATTTTTGGTTGGTAGCCAATCGAGATCACCTAGTAGAGTGGGGAAGTACAGCATATGAGGCACTCTTGGATAGAGAGGATGAGGTGAGTGAGGTTACTCAGGAACTCATGATGACTTATGGGGTTTTAGAGAGCACTCAGTTGGCTCTCCAGGAGTCACATGTTCAGTTAGCAGAGGTGACTGTGGAATTGGTGCAACTTTAGTCTACACCAGCACCAGATCTAGTGTCGTTACATATTGTGGTGTCTGGTGATTTGGCGATGTCCACAGTTGGGGTTGGTGGATGTGATGGAGTTAGCAATACATCCACCCTTGATTATAGTGTTGGAGATACAGGTTCACTTCCATCGGATACATGTGTAGTTGAGTTAGGCACTTCAGTAGAGGGTTGCAGTGTGCTTGACATTGGGGTGGATATTCTGGTTGGGATGGATACTCTAGCTGGTAGCATTGCGTCAAGTGATATAGTACAAGGCATTGTGGGAAGTGTAGTGGACCTGTCAGCGATCATTGTTTCAGTTCATGACACTACTCCTTTGATTGCTCAGCAGGGAGACATGGTATCACCTGAGTTGGTTGTTAGTGATCGCATAGCTGGTGATGATAGGCAATTGGCTACGTCATGGTTACATAATGACCAGTTATGGGTCTGAGGGGAGAAAATGGATGCTACCACCTATAAATTATACTGCACAGAGTCATTCTTGGATCATCTTCTTGAGAGTTCAAAATTTTGGGAGGGATCTTACCAAGCTTCTGAGGGTGTTCTCATTTGGGGTACTGGTAAGATATGGTGTTTGGTGAGAGAGATTGTAGGTACCTTGACTATGATGCTCCCTCATGGAGATTTTGAGGTTGGGTTTGCTGAGAGGGGCACCCAAGACCTTGTCCAACCAGTTGTGTAGAGTTCAAGATTGGAGCCATCTTTGGGTTTGCGACTGGTGGATGATGAGCCTCTAACAGAGATCAGAGTAGTTTATCACTGTTACACAGTGAGGAGTGCTCATTATTTTTCCTTTGACCCACATGTTGATGAGTTGATGGCACATAGATGTGGGTTGGCTCCTAGTCCTTATCATCTATTATGGGATGGGTTCTCGCCATCAGAAGTTGATGGGAGTTTTGGCTACAAGTCAGTAGTAGGTGACTTGTAGAGTTATGGTGACTCCAAATATTATATAGTGTGTGGATATCTAGATCCTGGTACAACTTTGTTTAGGGGTATTCATCACTATTGTGCAGATGGTCTACACACTTAGTACAGGTCAGTTGGGTGTGCAGGGGGAGTTCAGGGTGTATGTGATATGAGAGATCCTTACATCTTGGTTTTTTATGGTCCCGAGATCTATTTCTCTTGGGGTCGGAGCAGAGACAGATTCAGTACGGGAGTGTGGGTGAGTGGTTGTTATGGATTTTTTTTTCAGAGTTATCCCATTTTTTTTTTGGGGGATGCTACAGGAGCCTGCACTTTGCGCGAGGGGCATGGCTTACAGTTTTTTGTGGGATCCAATGGATTGTGATGTTTATTGTTCCAGTGATTTCTTGAGGACAAACAATCTCCGGGAAGGGATGATTGTCATGTCCCCTTTCTAGAGTGGACATCAGAGACGGAGGAGTTGGCCTATCATTAGAGTCTTATAGGCTAGCGAAGATGGATAGGGACTCATTCAGTGCATACAGTGACTGGATTTTGGCTTTACAGGCAGTTTGGAGCCAGTTTGTAGCAGTTCCTAGATTTTAGGGGATATCCCTACTTTTTAGGAGGATGTGGCAATTTCCAGATGTGAGGTCCCACTGGACCATCCCATGGTTTCAGTTTCAGGATGACATGGTGTGTTCCCTAGTTTCTAGGAGCATCCCTAGATTTTAGGGATGGGACTGCCAGTTGACCCATCTCGTTCAGCATCAGTCACAAACAGGTGAGATGGTGGTAAATATAGTGTTGCAGTGCAGTGTCTTGATTTTAGGAGGAAATTCCTACTTTTTAGGAGGGGGGTTCCTACTTTTTAGGAGGTGGTGTCAGCTTCTAGATTTGAGGTTCTATAAGGTCATCCCTTGATTTCAGTTTCAGGAGATTTGGGTGTGTTTTCTAGTTTCTAGGAGCATCCCTAGATTTTAGGGATGAGACTGCCAGTTGTCCCAGGTTGTCCGGCATCTGTCACAAGCAGGTGACATATTCAGTCTCAAGATTTGGGGGTGTTTCAAGCATTTTGTGGCTATTTGGGATATATTTTAATATATTTAAATATTTTCCTAAGTTAGCATTTTAATATTTTAAATAAGGCTATGTATATAGGCAATTTGGAGTAATAAGGGGTTTTCTGGCTTGATATACCTATGTGTTATAGCTTGTTGGAAAGGTCTCAAAATTTGCTACATGATTTTCACCTTCCAGTGACTTTTTGGAGCTTGGAACTATTTATTTATAATAAAGTGACATTTTCTCTATAGTTTGGACGCCATAATTGAGAAATATCATTTAATTATAAAGTGCACTCTTAATTCTCTTTTTAGTTTTGAATTGCAATAGGAAAGGGGATATAAGGAGATGGAAACCTAATGGTTGGATATCTTTTGACATTTGCAACTTGTGAAAATTTGAAATTTCTCTGTGGAGTGATTCAGAGGCTTGGGACGAAAACACTAGGTCTGATTTGTTGGGATGCAAACCCCAACAAAGATTTGGTGTTTCAATTTTTAGATTGGAAGTATTATTTTCTGTGGCAAGGATCAACAATCTTCTTAGCATCATTTATCAGAAGAAAATATCATATTCAGCTGGGCGGCCAGCCTATTCCAGCTTGGGCGTTCTTCCAGAGGTAGCTCGGGTTTGTGTTTTGGGCGCCATTCCTTCTTAGCAGCCAACGTTTTGCACTTTGGAGATATTATAGGGGTTTGAGACAGCAATTTCTTCATCTTTGGTGATTGCAAACACTTCTATAGCTGGCATCAAGTCTTTGTGGACAACAGCAAATACATTTGGTGTATTTATTCCTTGAATATAGAAATCTAAATATTATGCCTGGTATCATTTGAATAATTCTCAGATTGTTAAGTAATTTTAATTTATATGAATGTTGCTCTTCATTTTTAGTTCGAAGTTATTTTTTATTTATCAATTACTTTCATATATCTTCAAAAACACCAAGAAAAACAACAAACAAAACGTGAAAACAAGAAAAAGCCACAAAAATCAGAATTCAACAATAGTTCATTCAGAGGTACAAACGCTGGTCAAAGTTTCAGACACTCAATAGGTCATTGCATTAGTTCAAATGGTTAGATGAAACATTAGAAACCACTAATATCGGCCTATTTCCTTCTAACTAGAAAGAGTGTAATTAGTTGCATATTTAGCCCTCAGAATATGCTACAAATCAGTGACCAATACTATTCTAGCATGAAGGATTTGAATCAAATTTAAACTAAAAATATGAAAAAGCATGTAATCTAGCTTTAAAAGATGAAATGAAAACAATGAACTAGCATGATATAATAGATGAAATGTAAATCTAAGATGAATCTAACAGCATAACAATGTAATTTTTATCTAATGTGAAGGCTTATTTGCTCTCAAAATAGGCTTCTATTTATAGAAGAATGGGAGAGAGAGAGGGGGGACAAGGTTCATTTATGAATTAGGAGACTCATAAATGAATATGTAAGAGC
>MU225105.1:4149405-4217803 GCA_018584345.1 Thuja plicata | reverse complement strand
AAAGTTTTGACTTTTGATTGTACCTTTTTGAGAATAAAACATCTTTGCAATCATGATTTCACATGTTCCTTATGTTATAAATTTAATAAATGTGTCATCCTTTTATAATGATTTCAAATCTATTTAGAAATGTTAATTATTTTGATAATTTATTTGATATATTACTTATATTTAAAAATAAATAAAATTTATATAAGGCGAATTTAATCCGAATTTTTTTTTCAAATTTTTACCTTTGTCGAACTTCATCCAAATTTCATGGTTGTTGAACTCGAACTCGAATTCGAACCTTGTGACTTAGTTGCTGGCCACCATAAGCCGGCTAGAAGTACCTTCCTTGCTATTGTATCAGGACCCATGTGCCCTCCGGCTGGTCCTTCGTGGGCTTCCCTTAGCACACTTGGCACTTCCTCCTCCATCATGCATCACCTTAGTACTTGATCTGGCTCCATTTTATAGAGAAATCCATTGATTAATTGAAAATTCCTGCTTCTAAGGACTAACTTCCTTTGTTCTCCTGGGAGCTTGTCCAGAGGAAACCCAGCTATGGACAAATATTCTCCCACACTTCTATACCACTTAGGAAGTATGGCAATATGGAATAGATGTGTGTCTGGAAAATCATCGCTTACTCCCACAAGTGGCTCGCCAGACTTGGTTCTTGACAATTGGTCGACGATCACATGGCTAGGTCCTGGCTATACCACAATTTTAAATGTGAACTCCTGTAGTAAGAAGAGCCATTGACTCACTATTCCATGGATAATAGTTTTTTTTACCAGGTACATGAGAGCCTGGTGATCCACATAAAAGATGAATGGTGTGGCTAGTAGATAGTGCCTGAATTTGTGAACCGAGTAAACCATCCCGAGGGCTTCCCTCTTTGTGGTGCTATAATTATTATCAGCATTGGACAACAATCTTCTTGTGAAGTATATAGGATGATCAAGTCCGTGCCCCCCTTCTTGATCCAAGGTGGCTTTGATGGCATAATTTGATGTGTCCACGTGTACATGAAATTCTTTTTCCCAATTGGGGAATGCAAGAATCGGGGCGCCCAACAATCTTGTTTTCAAATTTTGGAAAGCTTCCTCCTGCTCCTTCATCCAAATGTACGGCTCTCCCTTCCTCATGAGCCTATCCATCGGATATGATATTTGTGCAAAGTTCTTAATGAACCAGTGGTAGTATCCGATGTGGCCCAGAAAAGATTTGACGCCGGTCACATCCATTGGGACCTCCATTTTGACGATTACCCGTACCTTGTCTGGGTCTATTTTTAATCCCTCTTTGCATACGATGTACCTAAGCAATTTCCCTTGGGGTACCATAAATCGACACTTCTTTGGGTTAAGTGCCAAATGGGCTCACTGACATCGTTCCATACACTCCCCCAAAGCCGCAATGTGCTTGTCATGCCCACTAAATATGGACCAATCATCCAGAAATGCTTTAAAGTTTCCCTTCGACATCTTGTCAAAAATATGCAAGATAATCAACTGGAAGGTAGTCGATGTGTTGCAAAGGGTGAAAGGCATTCGATTGTATGCGTATACACCATCCTCCACTACAAAGTTTTTTTTCAATTTGTCTTCCTCTACAATGGATATCTAGTTATATCCCGAAAACCCATCCATAAAGGAATAAATTTTGTGACCTGCTACTTCCTCCAATATGCTATCAGTGAAAAGAATAGGGAAGGGATCCTTAATTGTTACGGCGTTGAGGCATCAAAAATCTACACAGATGTAGATCTTATCAGCCTCCTTTAAGGAGATTACTATGGGGGAGACCCACTCACTTGTGTCACCCAAAAGATAATGTCGACTTCCAACATCTATTCAATTTCTGTCTCCACCCTTGCTGCATAATTCTTGTTCATTTTGTACGGTCTTTTCTGCACAGGTTGGTCTCCTAGAACCAAGGGGATCCTGTGTATGCACAGCTCCGGAGGGACACCCTTTAGGTCTATATAGGTCCAAGAAAAAACATCTTTGTATTTGGTGAAGATTTTAAATACTGTTGTCTTTAATACCGGGTTCTAGTCGTCTCCCATTAGGATGATTTTTGGGTCTTTCTCATCCCCCAAGTTTATCTCCTTCAACTTTGCTTCCTTGTACTAGATTGGTTCATCCTTGGCAAATTCATGTGCAGGATTCTCCTTTATTTGGGTTTCTCCTTCTTTATATTCTTTGTACTCTGGGGGAAATTGGTTGGGATCTTCCTCTACCTGCAACATGTTGCATGGAAATACTTTGTAATCTTCCATCTACCAATGGAAGAGCCCATTTAATGAATCTAGGTCATCTTTTGAGTACTTTTCGAGTTCTAGCACCCCTTCTTTGTTGGGCTCCATACATTGCCTTCCTTCATTAGCATCTTCTTCGTTGTCAGATCCCGAAGAAGATGCCAGGTCTTCACTCACCAACTGATTCTTCAAATCAATTGTAAACTTCTGACCATCTCTCTCCATGGAAATTGCATTCCATTTCCAATCGTGTTTGGCTTTTGCTTGTATAAGCCATCCTCTCCCGAGGAGAGCGTCATATCCCTTCTTCTTTATAGGGATGACTATGAAGTCCATTACAAATGGTTGGGTGCCAATCATGACCCGCTATGCCATTAATGTCCCTATGGGTTTGATCCCATGCTGGTCCACTCCTACCAGTTGGAAGGTTGGTGGCCACAGTGTCGATCACCCTAGATTCTTCCATGTTTCCTTGGGTAGGACATTGACACCCAATCCCCCATTGATGATTGTGTCTGTCAGTATTTTGCTGAGGATTCCCATCTCTATTACCGCAGGGTGCCTCCTTGTGTCGAGTGCTAACAACATCGGGTCCTTAGCAGAATTTACCGTCCCAAAGGGTTTTTCCTTTTCCATCACTGTCGGTACATTAGGATTTGGTACTGTGTTAAGGAGAGTTGTTCTTAGCTATGGCATGGTTGTGAGGAGGTCTCCCAGTTGGACTGGGATTTCTGTCTGCATTAATTGCCTTAGGATGTTGTGTTCGACCTGGCCACCATGAGAGGTTCCCACGACGTCGTGCATCTCTTTCCATTCTGCCATCAGTCTATCGATTTCTTCTTTAGCTTCCCACACTCTGTTCTTCTCAGTTTTGGGATGTGGATAGGTACCCTTCTTTGCTTTCCCTTGGGTAATTACCAACACCTCTTCTTCGTTGCCTTCAATGTTTAGGAAGTTTACACCAGGTTTTGGGAATTTCATCTCATCGTGGTCTTTGGACCCGCACCATTTGCACAAGAATTGTGGCTTCTCCCCCTTCGGGCACTCCCTCACAAAATGTCCCCATTGGCTGCATGCCCGACATTGGATCATTGGCCTCCCCATGGCATCCTACTAGATGCGACTCCTACCTCCGTCGGTGTTATTGTTGTCATTTCCTCTTCCTCCATGATGGTTATTATTCCTGTAGCCACCCAACGAGGCCATGTTTTGTGTGTTTCCCATGGATGTGGAGGTTGATGGTTCCTATGTGAACAACACTTGTTGGTTGCCATGAGTCTTCATGTTGAACGAGCATTCCTTTGTGGAATGGCCTGCCATTTGGCAAATATTGCAGAACATTTTCTTGGGGCATGCCCCCTTTGTATGACCGGCCTCCTTGCAGTTCATGCACTACAAATCTCCCTCATCATTTCTACTGGTGTTACCCTTCAATTTTTTGAACTCCTTGAGCATTCATTCCATGTCCTTCTGTAGGGCAGTGACTTTCTTCTTAGCTTCTCTATCAATGTTTCTCTCCTCTCCTGAAGTGTCGTCCTCGTCCTCCTTGGAGGAAGAAGATTGGTGTTTCTTCTTTTTCTTTGACATCTTCTACTCGCTTTCCAAGTCCATTGCCTGGTTATATGCGTCATCGTAAGAGGTGGGAGGAACTATTTTCATCTTCCTCCAGAGGTGCGACTGTAGTCCTTCTACGAACCATCTTTTCTTTAAGCCATTGACTGGTTGACTTTCCATTTTTCCAACAAGTTCTTTTAGCCGTCGCCCATAAGTTTGTACAGTCTCCTTTCCTTGTTTAGTTCCATATATTTCTGAGACGATTTTGTTGTCGTCTCGAAGGAGCCTAAATTCTTTTTCAAATGCCTTTTGTAGAAAATCCCACATGGTCACTCCTATTTTATCTAGGTCAGAGTACCAGTCTATCGCTACTCCTCGGAGGGTTGCTGGAAATTGTGTCATCCACTCGTCCTGGTCGGCAACTCCATTCACCGACCAAATCATCCTGCACATGCGGCAATTTCGTACGGGATCTTATTTTCCATCACCATGGAATTTTGGTAACTTCTTGTTACCGGCCATATTCGTCTTCGGTGGTGGGTGGTTGGTCTGTACCAACTGCTGCGTCGCTAGTTGGGTTGGAGGTGTTTGTTGTACCGGCTGTGCCACAGGCTGTCCTACCAACGTCGGTCCTCCAGATGTGTTTTTAGGGTTCACTGATGTTTCTGAACTACTGGGAGTGATGTGATCCTTGTGCCTTTTTGTCACTTCGACACTTTCGGTGGCAACTCCACTCCCGTACTCTCTCTGTTCAGCTTCCTCTTCAGCCTTCCTTCTTGCTTCTGTCCCTGGTGTTAATGTTAGGGTCTCAAACAAACTTGTTGTCTCTTCCAACAGCTCCTCGTCATCACTACTGTCATCTTGGTTAGGTTCCTCTCGACCGTTGCCTTCACCTGCCCCCTCTAGTAGTCTTTCAGCACGTCTTCTGAACCTCTCCCTTCGCTCGGCTTGTTGTTTGTCAAGGACTATCTTTCGGAGAGCTTGTTCTCCTTCGAGATCCCTTTTTAAATTTCTATTTTTATTTGATTGATTGGGCATAAATGCTTTCTTTACTACAATATCAACACAAATTTTGCAAAATAAATGGACACTTTTTATTCATTCATGTTTCTATTACAATATTTCAGATGAATGACCTCGTCATTCTTATTTTTCCACTATGTCCCTTCTCCCTTCGGTCACCTTTAAACACGCCTACTCCCGACGGCGTTTGCCATCACGTTCCTCTTTAAGTCGTTTACGCTCCCGTTCATGATACTCTCAAAGGATGGCTTGCCGTCGTTCCTCTCGAGCACTTTCCTCCACACGAGCGTGTTGTGCTAGTGAGACTTGTGCCAACAGCCATGGAAGATGATTTAGCAGAAGGTTGGCTACAGGATTAGCCTCGATGGTAGACCACACTGCACTCTGTGGGACTTCCGCTTGGTATGCTTCCCGATGGACGTACGTTTCTATCGCCGCCTGAAATAGAATTTTGAATTCACGTGTTTGGTTATCCTCCCCTTCGTATAGTTCCATACGTGCATCATTTGCATTGGGGTTTATTTCATCAACAAATAATCCCATTGTCTCCATACGCCATCTAGGTCTGAGTCTGTCTAGGCAGCGGCGCCAAATGTTTAACTGTTGGGGTAACCTACTTTATGCATAGACGTTACAGGAATTACAAGTATATCAAATAGATTCTTTTATGATCATTCATACTAAATTACATTTACAATAGCAACTGGATCATAATATCTTCAACTAGTAAGTACAATGTATATATAAACCTCGAAACGGTGCGATCAAACTTTGCCACCCATTCCCAACTGACGGAAGTAACTAACTGACGGTACTAACTAAGTACTGTCGGCACATACCCAACTAAGCCTGATACATGGCTAATAGTATCAACTCACTATGATAACCATCACCATATATATTACTTGTTGGCATCATCATCAGATGACTTGGCACCATTCTATCTTGTCGTCGATTCAAGGAGGTTCGGTTATGGAAAATTATTGAAGAGTCTTCATTTTGAAGTGGCGTAAATGCTTGTAACTGTCACCTCTTGGAATTTTGTGAGAGTCTTCTTTGTAACGGCATCCTCTCTTTGTTCTATGCGATGGAATATATAAAAAAATTTACGGGCCTCATTTAGTTAGTTGACTATTTTAGAAGAGTTGTTCAGTATTTTTGGTGAGACCAGTAGAGACTATTATGGCAGAGATTTTTGTATAGTGTTCAGTGCTTATTATTTGGTGTGTTCGATCCATTCATGATCAACATTATTTGTGGTTGTGTACGCTATTATCATGGTTGCTTCTGGCATCACAATATCTTTTGTTTTTGGTGTACGATCAGTGTATGATCTTGTTGTTTATGATCCGTGTGATATGTATGGTTGCTATACATATATTGTATATGTAGGGCAGGAGTTGCTAAATCTATTAAAAGTCATATTTTTGTAGGTTGTTCAGAGTTAACAATCTCTGATTCTACTTGTGAAGCATTGTATTCAGTTTGAGCTTTCAATAAAGTATCTATTTTGGTGTGGTTGGGTTTTTCCCTCGAGTAGGAGGGTTTTCCCAGGGTATCTCAGTGTTTTCGTGTGTCTTATTTTATCTTTTCTTTGTTGGATGCTATTCTGATTCCTAAAACTTAACATTACACAGCTATAAGAGGACCGAGGGGCCATTGTTTTCTTCACCTGATTGCCAACATAGGAGAAACACCTTGTAGCCAAGCAAAACAAAACATGGAATATAAAATTCATACCTAAGACTGGTGATCCGGAGGATATCTGTAATTAGAGGCCCATCACTCTATTGAATGTCTCAGAGTGGAAACATAGGGAATATAAAATTCATACCTAAGACTGGTGATCCAGAGGATATCTGTAATTGGAGGCCCATCACTTTGTTGAATGTCTCCTACAAGATTATTGCCAAAGCTTTAGCCCTCAAGATCAGACATCTCCTTCCCCTTATTGTTCATCCTGAGCAAACTGGCTTTATTAAGTCCAGGTATATTCTTGATAACATCATTTCTATTTGGGAAGGGATGGAATGGGCTCGTCAATCTAAACAGGCTACTCTATTCCTCAAAATTGACTTTGCTAAAGCCTATGATCGCATTGAATGGCCCTTCATTCTCGCTATGCTTCAGGCTCTGGGGTTTGGCCCTCAGTTCTTGCAATCTGTGGAAATGCTATTTGGAGATGCTTCTACTTGCATTACCATTCATGGGGCCCAATCTGACACCTTTGGGATTTTTAGATCCATCCGGCAAGGTTGTCCGCTGGCTCCTGCCTTATATGTGCTTGCTGCAGAAGGCTTTGGGTATTTGCTTGCCAACTCTGTTTCCGCTGGCCTCATTCAGGGCATTTCCCTTCCTGATTCTTCCTCCTAGTTGGTTAATGGCCATTTTTCTCATGACTCCTTTCTCACTCTTATTGAGGATGAGGAGAACATTTCCAATGCCTTGCAGTGCCTGGACACCTTTTGTCAAGCCTCTGGATCAGCCATTCAATGGTGTAAAACTCTGTGTTTCAGACAGTCTTTTCATTCAGCCCCTCCTTGGCTTGCTAGTTTCAGCTGGAAATGGGTGCAACATGGAGAATTCTTTTGCTTCTTGGGCATTCCTTTTTCCTTTCATGGCTCCTCTGTGGAATTATGGAATGTTGTGCTTGCTAAAATTGAGAAAAAATTGCATTATTGGATTTGCAAGCCGCTCTCTCTTGCGGGGAAATTCCAGATTTGTTCCAAAGTGCTGGCTGCAACCCATGTTTATTATTCCTCTTGTTGGGCCCCCTCTAAGGCCTCTTATCTCAAGCTTGAGTGTCTGCTCAGAGACTTTCTTTAGGCCTCTGGTGCAGATGGTCACGAATTTCATCGGGTTGCCTGGGAGTACTATTGCCTCCCTCGTGATTCTGGAGGCCTGGGCCTTCTTTCCACTTAGAAGCAAGGGCTCGCTCTTTGTGCGAAGTGGATTATTCGAGCTCTCACTGGTGATGAGGCATGGAAAGTTCTTGTTAGACATTGCATCTCCGCTAGATTTCTGGTCCATAGGCCAGCTTGGAAAGGCATTGGCCTCCAGACCTTGCTCACAATGAGAGAACCTGTTCAAATCCAGGGTACCTTCGTCATCAAGAGTATTTGGAAAGCTTGGGAATCTATTAAGCCCTGGCTTTGATGGGATGGGGATGCTTTCCGTAATGGGCTCTCTTTCAATCAGCAGAGCCTCTAGTGGTCTCCTCTATTTTCCATACAAGGCATACCCTTGGCCAAAACTCAAGGGGCCTGTGCTCTGCATTTTTTCAAACGTGGCATTCGGACTCCCAAAGATCTTTTTTCCAGAGTCTCTATGGGGCTCCGATCTTGGGAGGATATGTAGGTTCAATTTTGGCTGGCTCGTTCTGATCGCCAGACTTTTGATCTTTTGATCTCGGCTATTCCTACCAATCTATTTCATAAGATTGGCATTCAGGCTACTAGGCCTTGGTGGAAGGATTGGAAATGGTATCCTGCTACCCCTTTTAGAAATTACAAGCCAAGACTTGGTTATAGGTGGTTATCTCTACATCTTCCGATGGTGGATATCCTTAACCAGAGATGGCATCTTCATTCAGCCACTTCCCACTGGAGCTCTTATTTTCACACCATCTGGACTGCCATTACGGAGCCCAAGATGGCTCTTTTTGCTTGGTGTCTTTTGTTTCAAGTTCTCCCAGTCGGCCCTAGGCTCAAACATCTAGGGGTTCATGACCCTCGATGGCCTTTTTGTGGTCACCCTGAGACCTTTTTACACATCTTTTGGTTCTGTAGGAGAGCTCAACAGTATTGGCAGTGGATACATGATTTTTTTAAGCCCTTTTGGCCCGAGCCTTTTTCTTGGCATATGATTGTCTTAGGAGATTCTCCTAGACTCCCCTCCAAGTTTACCCAGATTTGGCATACTTTCAGGATGGAGATTTTGTTTAATATTTGGAAAGATAGAAATGTTGTTATTTTCTCTCACAGCTCTCTTAATACGAATGTTGCTTTGTTTAACAAAGCTTGTATATGTAATAATGTTATGATGCAGATTAAAGTTCAAGAAAATAAAGTGGCTTTGGAAGTAACTCACCTATAGGAGCTGCTCAATCATTGGGGCAATGCTCCCTGCACTGTTGCTTGGGTTCCTTCGGATGCCCTTTCTGCCGAGGGTACACCTCCCAGAGGCCACCGCCGCTGGCGCAGTTCTTCAGCGCGCCGCTCGCACACTCCTCGGTCCCAGGCTCCTTGTCACCACTCTCCAAGAGGTGGTGGGGACGGATGGCGGCACCGCTTGGCTTCTCTACCTCCTCAGCCTTCTGGGTGGGCGCCGGGTCCGGCCCAGTCTGCCCCTCCTGATGCTCCTGATGCTCGTCGTGGTTGGGATTGGCCTCCTGCCACCTCTTCCAAGTTTCCCCGCCTGGCTCTTGCTATCTCCCCACCCAGGGCGGATGAAAAAGAAAAAGAAAAAGAAGATGATGATGGTTGGTCACTTCCCGACCCTCCTATCAATCCCACTAAGGCGTGGGGATCAGATGATAAAGATCCTCCACCTTCCGCTACTGCTCTTGCTGCCTAATGGTGTTATGTTTTTTTGATGAATAGTCTCCATTTCTGCTCTGTCGTGTGAACTCTGCGGGTTGATTTCTATATCCCCCGGCCCCTTTTTTGTGGATATGTAACTTTAATATTTTTTAATAGAAAAGGCACTATTCATCAAATATTTACCCTTAAAAATGCAGCTCTTGTTCATTTGCAGGTTCAACGAAAAACTCAAACAATCCATCCAAATCCCTGACTGTAAGTAAAGTTTGAGAGGTTACAAGATTGAAAGCTAACCTTGTGTATGTCGATGCAAGGTTTGAAATGAACAGCACGCTTTGCAGTCATTGCCTCAACTAGTGATGTTTCTACACAATTAAAGCACTCTCGATACAGCGAACAAAAAGCAAACAAGTTTTAAAGGGTAAAATTAACATAAAATACATACCAGCAAATTTAATGCGAACCTCACTAGAGGCAAAGCTATTCTTCTTTCTATTTGAAATTGCGAGTGGATCAGCACGTAAATCTCCAAAATTACGTGCCTGCAACCCTTTTGCCTTTGCTACTTGAATCAATCCCATGGAAAGCCAATTTGAAATAAATCATAGCAATGCCAACATTAAGGCATCGTTTAATTGTCTCCAGAGAAAACTCATAACATGGCTGCCCTGTTCTTTTTAAGTTTTTCCGAGCTGATCGATTTGTCCAGAGACGGCTGAGCCGGAGCTCGTCTTCTATTTTAGATGTATCCATTATGTAAATGAGGAGAAACGAGAGAGGTCGATGTTTAAAGAATTCAATTGTTTCTACAAAGATATTTGAAGATTTTACTACTAGCAATAAGTTTTTACTACTAGCAATTGCACCTTAGTGTGCAATGGGTACGCCAAAAGATATGTGGATGGTCAATTAGGAAAATCTTTCTTTATTTTTTGTATGTGTTTGTCTAGTACACATAAGGTCAATAAAGGGCCATTTAGAAAATGATATGTTTTTAGGAAAAATAACTTGTATCAAAATACTTCAAAAAAATATGAGGAAAGAAAAACAAACTGCATACAAGTGAATCCATAAATTATACACACTAAACTACTGATACTTTGTAGGGGCATTTACTTTATTTGTTTTATTTTCATATAGTATAATATAAACATTAATTTAAGTGATGTCATTATAAGTCACTTTAATTAAATATTTTTTTGATAAGAGACAATAAAATAAGAGATGAACTTTGAGAGAGGTGAAGTTTGATTTGCATGAGAGGTCTCTTTTTCAAATCTTAGAGTTGATTTTTCAGTGGTTGGAGGCGTTTTGTATTCTTCCACATGTGCATATAGGCTGGAGAGGTGATTTTCTTTTCTTCTAGATTTAGTTGGCAGTTTGGAGTTCTTTATGTAGCCTTGACGGTATTTAGAGACCATATTTAAGTTCCACATTAGTTGAGAGCCATTTTCCAGTAGTTTGGTGCATGTTATTTCCAGTTACCCTCCTGATTTTGAGGGATTTATTCTTGCATTCAACCAAAGACTTCTTGCATGATTTTGGGGCATTTTGAGGTAGATTTGATTGATTTGGAGTTCTACATGAGTTAGACCTGGGTCTTGGAGAGTTTTGAGGTGGTCAACAACATCTTTCTAGTAGTTTTACCCCTCTTACTCCTGATTTTTTAGATCTATCCGATCCTTTCCCTTTTTGGATCTATATCTTGTATTGGGGATCCATTTTTTAGGGGTTCTCTCTTTTGGCTAGATTTTTGCACATTACAAATTTTGGGAGATTGTATTGGACTTCATAGTTTGTAGCATATTTCTTGATTATTTGTATGCAAAGACTGGTTCCTTCTCAATAATCTTTCTATGTCCAACATTGATTGTGAGTTATTTTATTTAAATATTATGTGTTCACCTTTATTTAATCAATATACTTTCAAGTTTAACGTGAAATATGATATCCCATGGTGCAGATCTGTAATTATGTCTCTTTTTTTTAATGTTGAATCTAAGAAAACATTAGTGTTTTCCTCTTCAGATATTTGAATATCAGGACCTTTCATATGAGTCAATTTTGTAGGCTTTTCTGATTGAGTTGTGAGTTTGAAGTGCTCTTTTTATGAGTAATTTTGTGAGGTTTTTAGTTGCATATCTGATTATTATATTGGTGCATCACCCTTTAGTTTTAGATTTCCATTTTCACACACACATTGCTTCTATCCCTTTCCTCGTTCAAAGTTTAGTATAGGTGAGTACCGAAAGAAACCAACCTTTTAATCTGGAGATTCACTCTCTCCATAGGATACCCATAACTTGAGAGTGTTTCCATGTTCCAACAGGAGAGCTTGATTCTACATCTCATTATAGGTGCATTCTTAATTGACAACAGTAATATTAAGTTGTTACTTAGTAAATACTAATAAAAATTAGTATTTTTTTTTAAGCAAAAGTGGGCTAGCCACTGAATATATTTATTAATATAAGCTAGTTCAAGAGCTCATCCGAGAAAGAACCAACAAGAAAACCAAGAATCCTTACTCAATTAAAATATAGCAAAGGGATGTTGACAATACAAAATATTCGAATAATTACATTCAAAGACAAAATCACCACCTAACTACGTCGAGTAATGTTTATAGTGTGCACCTTCCAAGTTTTTGGTCAATTCAGACCCATTGTGGCATCAAATATAGCATATTACAAAATTAAACATACTTGGATAATCTGTTAGTTCTTAACCCATTCTCCTGGTCGGTTCTGCTGGTCAGTTTTGTTGGTCGGTTATGTTGGTCAGTTAACCCTGCTAGTCGGTTCTACTAGTCGGTTCTGCTGGTCGGTTATGCTGATCGGTTCTTCTGGACAGTTAACATTGCTGGTCAGTTTTGTAGGTCGGTTATGTTGGTCGATTAACACTAGCACTGATATCCTAGACTGTGGTACCCATCCCGTAGACCACCCAGTTGGTTCTGGAGCAGAGGAAGTGGCTTCTCGTTCACTCCCCTGTACTTTAAGGGTTTTTTCTTCTCTACCCAAGGTGGGTGCTACCGTCGACTCCCTTTCCATTTGGTAGGCATCTTATGCAGTGGGAAATTTCTGCAATACCCATGTATCTTTTCACTGTGGTGATGATATTTTTCCTTGTCTCTACCCTGAAACCCACAAATTGTTTCTCGGGTTATCTTCCTGCCACACATGAGGTCGACGGGAGATAATGTGCCTTGGCATCACTGGGGAATTTGGTAACCCCAACAGGTCTGTTAGTGCGAGTACTGTAGCCATTATTTTCCCCTCCAGCAGCAAGCCAGGGACATGGTCATTCTCTTGGAGTGTGTTTCTCATAATCTATACATTTTGCAATTCTACTGCCCTGTTGGCTCCATTAAACGCAACTAAAAATCCATGATTATGCAGTAATTGATGAGTAGTAAACAAACCTCCAATCAACGCTTGGCCATTCTAGAGGTCATAATTTTTCATAGCATGCTTGAGTTTGTTGGCAACCCAAAAGTTCTTATGAACCACTTTTAAAGCCAAAATTTCTAAAAATGTGGAGATTGAAGGAGATCCATTGCATTCGACAGAAATATAGAAACTAGTTGTGAAGGGTACAAAAATTGCTTGGTTTTTGGTGTGAAGTTTTCATGTCTTGTTACCTACATGATTGCACGTCGAATGGAATTGGAATGCACCAGAAACATTTCTTCCATCACAAGATCATTGATGCGCATTGGAAGCACATCTTCATTAATATTGGGCGACAGCCAAATTCTGAAGTTTTTTTGCAGTAATTCCAAATGGAAGGTAGCACAAGATTCGTAACTAACATAGATCTCTATCATACTCTCCCAATTACAATTCTTATGACACAGATTGTTTTTTGTAGGGTCTAAATAGGGTGTGTGATATACTCTAGTGGTGTCATCGAGGCACATAATTGAGTGGATATTGATGTCAAATAAACTTGATTTGACAAGTATTGCACTTGGCTATTGGGCTTTAATCCATCTGTGAAAAGCCATGTGAAACTGGTAATCTGTATCCCAGCTTGAGTTGTAGACACGTGCAAGGGAGATGACCATAATAAGACTTGGTTTTGTTTTTTGAACTGGCGGTCGTTGCATCGTTGTTGCTTTAAATAGATATAAATAGATGTACTTCCATAGTCAACTTGGCATCTACCCAGAGCCTTTTAAATATCTCTATCCATATTGGAGTCCAATTCCCACATGGGAGATTATAAATCAACTGGTAGTGATCTCTCACACCTTGTCACATGACAGAGCTTTATTAGTTATCTTACCTCACCTTCGTACCTTTGCCCATTGCCATTACCACATGTCCTTGAATGTGTATGTGATGCCATAAATTGGTGATTGAAAACAATATCTTGGTGTTTGTATAGTATGCAGCTATGGGTATACCTGTTGTGCATCATTAGTTTCATTGCTTGATTTGTTAGAATCCACTAACTTGCTTAATTCACACATCTCTGTTGGGATCACACTTGGCATTTTAAGTATAATATCCATACCATCGCAACCTAAATTGGATAGATAGTCTGCAACCCGATTTCCTTCCCACAATGTATGAGAGAGGAATGTGTTGGGAAAACTATCCAGTATTCGCCAAATTTGCTTCAAAATGTATTCTAATTTCCAGTTATGGATAATTCATTTGATGCAGGAATTAATTATAACCATGGAATCACCTTCGATATGTATGTCTGTGAGTCCACATTGTTTTGCTAGAGTTAACCCTACAAGCATTGCTTGCACTTCTGCTATATTATTCGACCCTACCAGAAATGGGGAGGTAATACATGCGACTAGATTGCCATGTGAATCCATGATACATGCACCCAGGCCTGATATTCCTAGGTTGCCATGTGATGCACCGTTGAAGTTTATTTTCATTACCTGATGGTCAGGAGAATGCCATTCGATATTTGATCTATCAACTTGACCTAGAAACTTTTTAGTGTCTCCCCATCCCAATGGTATGTTGAGGTTCCCCCAAGTTCTCATGATATGCTATCCCATGAAGACACAATAGGATTATATCCGCACCTAAAGATGCTAGCATTTACAAACTCCGTAATTGAGTTATCTAACCCTTGTAGAACTATTTCTAGCTTTGACTACTCACTTTGAAATATCCTTTTATTTTTCTCCCACCAGATCGACCATACAATAAGCGCTAGTGTACACTTCCAGATATTTGTAAATAGTGAGCCCTGATACAATTTGGGCCAAGACTGAAATAGGTCCCATAGTTTATTGGGTAGAGGCATGTAGAAACATAGTTTTTTAAGGACAAATGTCCAACATTCATATGCAAAGGGACATTGTAGTAGAAAATGATCAACCGTCTCAATTTGATCATCACACAATTTACACTTGAAGGCTTGTACAATGCGAAATTTTCGTAATCGGTCGCTGGTGAGAATCCTGTTTCTTAGTGCTAGCCATGCATAACACCCTACCTTAGGCAGAACAACATGGTTCCAGCAAAAGTTATATGCTTGTACCTGGGCCTTATCATTAGCTAAGTTCTAAAGAATTCTGTAGCCTTCTCGGATTGAATAATTTCCATTTTTGCAGGGGGCCATAGCAGCCTATCTACTTTATCTGACAAGAAGATCTGCCTATCTGCAAAAATATTTCTTAGTATTTTGGCATCTTGTCTTGCAAGGTTCACCTCATCTAGGTCCTTCCAAATGACTTTGCCTGAATAGTTTTTGACAACCAGAATGTAGTTGATGAGGTAGATGCCCCATCTATTTTCTGTAGTGTTTACGATATCATGTGGAATTCCTGAGATAACAAGGCAGGCTGGCCACTCCAAGAGTCTCTCGAAAATTTAACACTTAATCTGCTATTTACCTCCCATGTGACATAATTGTGAACCAATTCCCTAGTTGACATCATGAAGTCCCAGACTGTAGATCCTTTGGGTGGATATGTCAAAGAAAGAAATTTTGAAGGGTTTTGGTTATCCAAGTATTTTTTTGTATGATTTGACACCATTTACTAGTTGGTTTAGTGTACATTTGCCACACAATTTTTCCCCCAAAAGCTCTATTCCTGTTATGTAAATCATGCAGTCCTGCACCTCCTCTAGTTGGTTCTTGTGACATATCCTGAAGAGAGATGAGCGGGATCTTCTTCTCATTAGTCATGTTCCCTGTCCATAAAAATTCTTTGATTACTTTTTGGATTTGTTTTATAATGGAGGATGGTGCTTTAAGGACAGCAAGGTAGTAATTGGGGATTGCCAACAGAATAGACTTGATGAGAAGGATTCTTCCTGATAGAGATAACCACCTAGCCTTCCAGGCAAGAACTCTATTTTTTATTCTTTCGATGACCGAGGACCAGCAGCCTAGTTTATTAGTGCCCACAAAGAAAGGAATCCCTAGGTAGGTTGATGCTAGAATGTCAACCGAAAACTATAAGATTCAGACAATCCTATCCAGTATACTCTAATTAGTGTTGAACAAGTAGATTTTTGATTTCTGAGCATTCACTTTCTTCCCTGAGGCTGCAAAATATAGATCTAAAACATATTTAATTTTCCTAGCTTCTTTCACATGGGATTTACCAAACAGTAATGTATCATCTGTAAATAAAGAATGTGTAACTAATATGCCTGTATTTCCAATCTGAGCACCAATCCAAGACCCCAATGATTGTTTTTTCTTGATTGTTCTACTCAATTCTTCTGCCATTATAATGAACAGAATGGGAGATAAAGTGTCTCCCTATCTAACACCTTGAGTAGAAGAGAAGAATCCCGCTGTTGTTCCATTAATGATAACTAAAAACCAAGCCCCTGCCATGCATGCCCTTATCCATTTACACCACTGCTTCAAGAACCCAAACTGATGAAGGACTTGAAAGAGAAAGTTCCAACATACTCTGTCATAGGCCTTCATCATGTCTAGTTTAATGACAAAGTTGGAGGACTGATTTTCATTAATCAAATGGAGGACTTCATGGGCAACCAGGGCTCCTTCCATAGTTTCCCTTCCTGGGACAAAGCCTACCTATTCTTGAGATATAATTGATGGGATGAGATTTTGGAGTCTCAAATAGATGGCTTTGGTTATAATCTTGTAAGTTGTATTGCAAAGAGAGATGGGGCAGAAATCTGCAAATGTTTTTGGGTTTTTTACCTTTGGGATGATAGTAATGTTTGTAGTGTTAAAGTATTTTAGCATATCCTTTCTTTTTCATGATTCTTCTACTGCTGCTATCAATTCCCAGCCAATAATCTCCTAGCATATTTGGAAAAATAATATTGTGTAGTCATCTGGCCCAGAGCTTTGTCTAGAGGTAGCGAGAAAACCACATGCCTGAGTTCCTCAATAGTAAAGGGGGCCATTAGGATTTCATTATCTTGCTGTGTGATTAATACCAGAATAGCTTCCAGTATTTCATCCAGTTGTTCTTGCGATGGGGAGGGATCTTCGGAAGGGGAGAGGAGATTCTTGTAAAATTTGACCCCTTCTTGTTGAATATCCTGAGCATTTGTTAGGACCTTACCCACGGTATATTTTGAGATGGTGAAAATTGTGTTGGCTGCTCACTTCTACTTGGATGAAGCATGGAAAATTTTTGTGTTCTTATCCCCTTCTCGAAGCCATAACTCGCAGGATTTTTGTCTCCAGTATTCTTCCTCCCTACTACATAACTCTTCCCATTCTTTCTGCAGTTCTTTCTGCTTGAGGTATGTGTCATTATCCATACCTTGTTGGATGGTTCGCTCATAAATGTCTACTAACTTTTTCTTTACTAAATATTTTTGCTGGAAAACATTTTTGAACACTTTCTCATTCCATTTTTTAATGTGGTCTTTGGTATATTTTATTTTCATGGCAAACTGATGCATTTTTGAACTATCCACAAATGGAGAGCTAACCCACCATTGTTTTAATAGTGGGATGAAGTGTGGGTGTCGAAGCCACATTCATTCAAACTTAAAACAAGGTTTGTGACACCTAGGTGCAACTGCATTATCTATAGACAACACTATCGGAAAGTGGTCAGAACCTAGAAGAGATAGGATTTCCGATTGAAATTGAACATTTATAAGCTTCCAATCTTGTGAAATTACGAACCTATCGAGTCTAGATGCTACTTGTGCAAAATTAGCTCTCTTATTTTTCCAAGTGAAGGATCCATTTGTTGGGACAACATCCATTAGATTGTTATCATTCAGCAAAGAGCAGAAATCTTGCATGGTTCTTGGTGGGGGACATATTCCACCAATTTTTTCCTTCATCCTGAGAATAGCATTAAAGTTTCCTCCTAGCACTACATTGTGAACACTATGAATCTGAATTAAGTGTGTTAAATATACCCAAAGCTTTTGTTTATCTTGTGTGGAAGTTGGCCCGTAGACATTAATCAGTACAAATGAGAAATCATAATTTTCCACCTCTAAAAGTTACCAATTGGAATGTTTCCCAATCAATCTCCCTTGGATGGTCTTCAGATTCCATAGGATAGCCAATCCTCCAAAGGCTCCAGTCCCTTGCTGGTGAAAGGAGGCCCAGGCAGCCCATTTTCCAATCAAATTTGCATAGTTTTCTTGAGACATTTTTGTTTCTTGCATTAGGACAATATCGGCATGAATAGAATCAATCAACTGTTTGATTCTATTTCTTTTGTCAGAGGCATTAATGCCTCTGACATTCCATGAGGAAATATTCATTGTTGACAAGAAGGACCTCTCATCCTCCTTGTTGATCTTTTGATGGAGACAAACTTATCATCCAAAGTGGATTGTATTCCAGCTATTATTTCTTCCATTGTTTTTTCACTTTTTGGTCTTCGGCCTTTGTATTTAGGTGTCTTTATAGGCTGAGAATTTTGAGATGGTGTCTATTCAATGGAGAGTATTTGTTTTTGTTGATGCATTTCCTCAAATCTAGGAATATAATGTTTATCATCTTCCTCTTTATGTACTTCCGTAGCATCCCACTCTTGGGATGTTATATTGGCACAGGTACTGGTGTCAGGGTATATGAAAACATCATCTATTGATTGATTGGAGCTGCTGTTAATTAACCCTTCCATCTCTGAAGGCTCTATGTATTCCAAGAAATTTTTTTGTCCCTTCAGAGAGCATGCCAATTTTACAATTGAAGAATCCATTTTCTCATATATAATGCCTTGTCCAAGGTATAGAGGCAGGTCCTCTGCATCTGGGTACTCAATAATTTCCATTTCTGCAGCCTCTACCCTCTGTATTCTTGCTTCCTCAGCTACATCCTTTGGATATGCATAATCAGAGATTTCCACTTGTACTCCCTTTGCCTCAGCTAAACCTTGTAATTGATCAAATCTGTGATTTGGATCCATACAATTTGTCATTTCCCTGTGTCCACCCAGTGATACTACCCCATGATTTTCTTGACTATGGATAGGGAGAATAATGGGGGACTCTTGAAACATTAGTTGATGTACAATGTTGTCAACATGTGTAATTGTAGGAGATGACATATTATATGTCTCCGGGCCCTCAATGCAGTGAGTAAACCGATAACCTCTCCATTGCGAGCAAAAGAATAAATATGAGAAGATATACTAGAGTATAACAGAGAACCACTCTGCTAAATTATGTGCCTGAGACATTAAAGTATTGTTAGTGCAACCTTGAGTTTGTAATATTGATTGGGGTTTAACTTGTCATGGAGGTATTGCTTGCAAAGAGTAATGGGTACACTCCAAAGGATCTGAACTATGATCTGAGCAAACTCTGGCTTCTAATGAATAATCCTTCTAACAATCTGAGGTGAAGTGGTCGAGTTTACTTTGATACTTCTAAATGGTTTCATAATGTTGGATGACGATCTATTGTACCCAGTCTCCCCATTTAGATTTGATAGCAATTTGATTAAGAAAAGGTTTGTGGCTATCAATTAGAATACAGACTTGAGGTTCTTGATGAGGGGCTTCAAACAGGATGAGGTCATGTTGAATGAAGATACCCACAGTGTTCGCAATGAGTTCAATAGTTTTGGGATCTCTGTATTCAAGTGGAAGTAGAGGAAAAGATATCCAGTGGGGGAAGAAGCGGACAAGTCTAGGATTGGGCTTAAAATTGGGGATCCAAACCATAGTAAAGAGGCCCGATCCCTTACAAAACCAACTTTTATATTTGTGAACCAAATCTCTATCTACTCTAGAATGAAAGATGAGCATAAAATATTTTGAAATTGGATCTACAAAGAATATTTCTTTTAATCCCACAAACAATTGCATTGCCCATTCTTGGATTACTGTAAACGATAAGTTGTTTGGAGAAAGCTTATGTATAAGACCTAAATGCCAAAGTGTTTCGATGTGGGTCTGCAGCATCTTATCTGGAAGAGTGATTGATGCCATATTAGGGGCCGGATCTACATTAATTTGGGGATCTATCTTTTGCGATACTCATTTGGGGTTTTTTGGAATGAAGTGGGCTCAAGCAATGTAGTCACTAACCAGGGGTAGGGGATTATTCCCTTTGAGTTGGTCATGCTTGATCTTGCTAGAATCATCATGGTCGTGACTCAAGGATACAGGGGGTGCCTTTGCAAATGTCAAAAATTGGTTGCTTCTCTCTGAGGAGTTTCCTGGACCTGTGTCAGTATCCTTTTTTACCTGTAGGGAGTATTTTCTGATTCTGAACTTTAGGCAGCTCCATTTCCCGCTTAAATTTTTTTTCAAAATTTTGACCTGATTTACCCGAAAATGGAGGTGGGTGGCCAATGATAGTGGCTTCTTTCAAGGTTTCCCCAGTCTCATAGGTTTAGAAACCCTCATGATGCTTGCGGTTCAAAAAATGAAAACGAGGATTGACAAAAAATGGCTATACCGATTGAACAATGGCTTTGCCACGAAAGATAGATCCAGCATGATTGCCTATAGTATTTGTTTCCATGAATGGGGATTTTGAACAACCAATGATCTCTACATATTTATTCCTATCTGGTTGAACAACTGGCGTAGCTCAGAAAATATTCTTAAAAACATCATAGAGGTCTGCCTTTTGATTGTACCACCAGATACGATTTTGGTGATGTATATACTGACCCTGTTGATGTTGATGATGTTGTTATTGTTGACGCTACTGATCTTGTTGTTGTCTCTATTTTGAGTGGTCCTATAGGTGTTTCTGGTGCTGCTGATCAGGGGGTCACCTTGCCTACATCATTCTTCTCTCTACATGCATGAGTATGCATGTATTTCCAATCTGAGCACGAGTCCAAGACCCCAATGATTGTTGTTTCTTGATTGTTCTACTCAATGCTTTTGCCATTATAATGAACAGAATGGGAGACAAAGGGTCTCCCTGTCTAACACCTTGAGTAAAAGAGAAGAAGCCCGCTGCTATTTGGACATAAATCTCAATTTAATAATAAAAAATTAGTATTTATTAAGTAATAAAAATTAGTATTTATTAAGTAATACTTATCTATTATATAATAAATACTAATATAAATATAATAATATTTTTTCTTATTTGTGTATCTTTAAAGGTATATTTAATATTATTACATGGTTTTTTTTAGCTATGTTATAATATTAAATTAAAAAATGCAAAAAATAGGAAGAACTTTGCATGTGAGGTTGAGCTTGAAGAGTGTGTATTTTCGCATGGCTTGAGAGGATGAATTGGAGATATAATTTTTATTTCCATTTTTTCATGTACCTTCATTGTAAAATATTGATAAAAGTGTGAATTATAAACACTTTATCAATATTATTTTTGGGGCAAAAATAAATTGTAAAGGGGGGAGGATTTTTTTCTTTTTGTTGAGTTGAAAAATGCAAGGGGATATTTTCATATGTGTAGTTCTATTCTTGGTAGAGGGATTTTATTTTTCTTCTAGTAGTTGATGGGTAGATTTTTAGTGGTTTTGATGGAGATTGAGTCCAATTGACTTCATTTTCAGTTTTACATCAGCTGAGAGGCCTTTCGGAGCAGTTGCACTTCATTTACTATCAGTTACAAAGTGTTATCAATATCAAAAAGATGCTACAGGGAGTAGACAAGAATGGAGTTACGTGTCATCTTATACAGGTTATACCAAGATAAGAGCACTCAATGTGAAAGATAGTGGCAGAGTTACTGACTTTTAATCAAATAGTACTTTTTGCAGCCATTGAGTTTCAATAATTGAAATATCAAAGAATATATACAAGCATCAACTTGATCAATGACAAGTGATCCTCAATTGTAGCGAGGAACATTGCAGTCCTCCCAAAATAATTATGTTTTAAAAGTAAATTATTGATTACAAAATTACTACAATCAACATGGGAACACCGATGTATGTTCATTAACTATGAGAAAGAAAGAAACATTCTTTTTAAGCCATAGGAAGGGGATCTTTTCATATTTGTAGTTCTATTCTTGGTAGAGGGGTTTTCTTTTTCTTCTAGCAGTTTATGGGTAGATTTTGAGGGGTTTGGATGCATATTGAGTCCAGTTGACTTCATTTTTAGTTTTACATTAGCTGAGAGGCCTTTTGGAGTAGTTACACTTCATTTACTATCAGTTATAGAGTTTTATTAATATAAAAAAGATGCTTATACAAGGAGTAGCCAAGAATGGAGTAAGGTGACATCTTATATAGGTTATACCAAGATAAGAACATTCAATGTGAAAGATAGTGGCAGAGTTACTGATATTTAATCAAATAGTACTTTTTGCAGCCATTGATTTTCATTAATTGAAATATCAAAGAAAACATACAAGCATCAACTTGATCAATGACAGGTGATCCTCAATGACAACAAGGAACATTGTAATCCTCTCAAAATAGTTGTGTTATAAAAGTAAATTGTTGATTACAAAAGGACTACAATCAACATGGGAACAACTATGTATATTCATTAACTATGAGAAAGAAAGAAACATTCATTTTAAGGAATACACAAGGAAAAATAATGGAAAATTAATTAAATAACATCATGTCATGATCTACCATATCATTGGATAATCAGAGTTACATGATAATTGCACAAGTGCAATTATGGATATACAAAGCAAAGACAATGATAGAAACTTAAGTACCAAAGTTTCAAATCTATTTTCCATTATGATATCAAGTAGAAAGTAATGATAAAGTACAATATTGTATGAGGAACGTCAAAATATTCCAAGGGGAAAACACAATAGATGATAATGTATGAAACAACCTAATCCATGAATAGTAAAGTCTAGATGAGTCTAGGTAGAGAGGAGTTTTATTTTTTGCATGGCTTGAGGGGCTTCATGGGGCATTTTTGACATATTTCTTAATTAGTTGAAGTTCCACATGAGTTTACATATCAGTTTAGTTGACTCTTGGAGAAGTGAACTGTGAGTATCTTGTAGTTATGTACCCTATTTTGGTGATTTTTTATGCAAATCCGACCCAAAGGATTTGGCATTCTTGGAGATAGTTTTGAGGTAGATATTTTTGTTGATTAATTGATGAATATCTGATGGAGATGATGAAGATCGAGTGATACCAAGTATGATGATTGTAGAAATGGTTAGATTAGTTACTGTTTTGGCATTGATGTCAAGCAATTAACTAATTCATTTTTATTATGTTACCATATCTTAAGAGAAGTTAAATGGGTGACAAATACAAATCTGACAATGATGAAGTAATGATGATATAGTTATTTTCTACTATATATTTTATGTTATCAAATCGGTACATTTGATTGATCAAATTGGTAACTACAATGAATTAAAGTTATGAATGAAAGAGATACTTTACTAACCTATACTGAGTCAGTCGGTAGAATGTTATGTGAGTCAGTTATAGTTGTTAGAGTAATATTCTATCGGGTTATTAATTAAATCATTATGATCTAATTACTAACTCACCTATTCACTCTAGTTGCTTAAGTTAACCTTAGGTTTTCCCATTTAGGGTTTCTTGATTCCTTTTATAAGGATTCACCGCTTTGTATTTTATTAAGGAGTTTTTTTACATCACATTGTAATCTAGAAACATATCATTAATATATTGTTCTCTGTTGCATACGATGTCTCCTCTGGCTTTTTGGCCACCATAGCTATTCTTCTCTCTTCTGTCTTTGCTTCTACTTCGTGACAGGTTTGCATGCAGGTGTTCTTGGGTGGATTTGTTTTTCTCAAATCTAACATGGTATCAGAGCTCTCCTGCTGCTCGTTGTTCTATTTTTTTTTTTTAAGCAAGCTCATCGCAGTTCGGGGGTTTGAAGTTCTTCAGTCTTTTCTGGGATCTTTCATTGATTCTGTGGGGTCTTTATTTTTTGGGGCACTTTGGACCAAAACCAATCTCACGGTTGTGTCCAAAAGGCCCAAAAACCCTAGAATCCATATAAGGCACATCCGATTTGGACATCGGAGCCTCGGGGAGAAATTTTTTGGCCTTCTAGGGCCGTACGGGCACATTTTTTGATGCAAAAATTTAAAAAAAATTTAGAAATTTGTTTTTTTGCGTTTAAAATTAACGCGCACAGTGCTTTTTCAAAGGCGCCACCGTCGGGCCGCCACCGCTCCACCGGGGCCTGGCCCCCGGTGGCGCGCCCCCTGCTGGTCCCCGTGGGCCCCCACCACCGCTCCGCTCCCGGCCTCCCCTGCCGCCCCTGCGGCCTGCTCAGCCGCCCCCAGCCTCCGCGCCGCTCTACTCTGCGGCCCTCGTCGCTCGACTGCTCGCTCAGCCCCGACGCCCGCAACCGGCACCTCCGCCTGGCCACCCCACCGCCCGACGGATGTTTTAAGCCCCCGCGGGCCCCCTTTTGCATAGCGGCGGTCACATGGGTGACTAGGGGCTCCGCCCCAACCCCCTGTGCGCACCATGCGCCCAGGGGCTAGTCCCTTCTCAGCCCGAGGGGCTTTAAAAAAATTTTTGGCGCCCTTTTGACCCCCCGGGACTGTTTTCGCTCTATCTTGAGCATCCCGGGGTCTTTTTCTGACTTTCATATACCGTCGAAAAGCTCTTTCTGAGAAATTTCCGATGACGGTAGTTAGGGTTTTGGGTTCTGCCATTTTGATAGCATTTTTTGCTATTAAAGTCCAATATTTTTTTTTGCCTTCCGGGAGTCATATCTGGCTCATCCAGACTCCATTTTTGGCAAACCAGATATCGTCCGAAAGCTGGTTCAGTGAACTATTCAGTTGCAGGGGTATTTTTTCTAGATTTTGCTCCAGATTTTCTCTCCTCTGAGTTTGGAAGTTTTTGCACTCTGGTGGATTGCTTGGGTTTACAGGTCCTGGGATCTCTTCTACTGTACTTCTGGCTCACTCTTCTTTCTGACCTCTGAGCTTGTATTCTTTTCCACTATTGCATCTTTGTTCTGTAAACACACTAAGATAAAATACCTACTTTTGTATATCTGGGATCTTGTACACCTTGTATGGTTTTTATACTTGCACGCTGTTATAAAGTGCCATGGGGGGTTATGATGATTATGTCATTTTAGGTGCATCCACCTTTGTCAAGTGAGCATACCTTCCACAACATTAGCCCATGTTGTGTGTTGATGACACCGCCCTTTATCCTATGTTTGTACTTTTGTTGCACTATTGGTGTTCCTGGTTCTGCTTTCTGCAGATGTTTCTGGCATTGCATTTCAGTGTTCCTGTCACCTCTCCCAGTTTAGGATTATGGGGGGGTTCACCTGTTGGTTCTATTGCTTCCTGGTTTGATTGATCAGCTCTTCAGACATTGTCTTCTCTACCTGGTCATGCACTTCAGTGGGGGTTCCAGCAGTCTCTTCTGACAGAGTTTTCAGCTACATGCTTCAGAGATGCTTCTTGCTCTTTCTTGTTCCTTTCTCTGGGACATCTTTTCTCTAGATTGAAGGCTTAGTTTCCTTCATCTAGTTCATTTCTTATTTTGGGTACCTAATCAGGCCTTATTGTCGGAACCCATCTTTCCTGCTTTCTGTAGTAGTTTCCTAGGTTTTGCTTCTCCCTAAGCTTATCTTAAGGGGGGGTGTTAGAGTAATAGTCTATCGGGTTATTAATTAAGTCATTATGATCTAATTACTAACTCACCTATTCACTCTAGTTGCTTAAGTTAACCTTAGGTTTTCCCATTTAGGGTTTCATGATTCCTTTTATAAGGATTCACCTCTTAGTTTTCTTGAAGGAGTTTTTTTACATCACATTGTAATCTAGAAACATATCATTAATATATTGTTTTCTGTTGCATACGATGTCTCCTCTGGCTTTTTGGCCGCCATAGCTATTCTTCTCTCTTCTGTCTTTGCTTCTACTTTGTGTCAGGTTTGCATGCAGGTTTTCTTGGGTGGATTTGTTTTTCTCAAATCTAACAACAGTTACCAAGTACCGAGCAATGAATGAAGTCAGTTACTGAGTTACAAAGAAAGTTTTATCAAGTACAGTATACTGATAATAAACGAGGATAAAATCAAATTTAATACAAAGTGATGATGAGCTAGATGAAGAAATGAATTAAATGAAGTTTATTACAAGATCTATGAACGGGAAAATTCAATGAGAAGATCTAAGGTGAACATCAAGCGGTTAAACAAAATTATGAGAGTTCTAAGAAAAGTACAAGTTCTAAGGTAAAAGTGAGATGGTTTATTGAGTTGAGAAATATGAAGAAAATGATTGAACGACCTAGCACAAATGAAGGAAAATCAAATTAAGGAGATTAAGAGGGAAAAAAATGTCTATAGAAAGAATGAGAAATACATAGAGAAAGAGAGGCTGGTGAATTGAACAAAGAAGAAGAAGAAGCTGAAGAACAACATTTACTGAGAAGAAAAAAGAAATAGAGATTGAAGAATCTACAGTCTAAGAAAGAGATCAATGGAGTATGTGATGCCAGTATTCAATTGATCATAAAGTATCTGATACAAGCAAAGGTAGTTGCTATATTTATAGATCAAAGTTTACTGTTGCTTATTAATATTTGTAAAAAATAAATCTCTTAATCGAGTGGATTTAACAGTCCTATTTGTAAAACCTAGACTTAGGTGACATTCCAAAAGAGTGTTTAAAGACCTCTAACAAGGTCACTCCTAACAGGGTGAAGATGCTAACAGATATGAGGTAAATCCCCTAACAGGGTCACATTTAGCAAATGTGTTTGTAATCTTTAACAGGATAAGTTCTTAACCAAGCGTACTTTAGAATGGTAAATTTTTAATGTGGGTTACAATTCCCATAGATTTTTTTCCTAAATTGGGGTTCCTCATTAAATCTAGTGTCAACCGAGTTAAATCTGGTGTCTACTGAGTTAATATGATGTTGTTAAGTTTGAATGATTTGTTTATATATATGAGATGTATTTTTGCTTATGTTATGGAGTTATTTGGTGAATTGGTTATTTACTATATTCATTATTAGCGAGTGAATCAGTGAGTTCAGTTTTAAGTATTTAGTTTTGATTTGTCTTATTCATCCCCCCTCTCAGTGGGACCAACAGTTGGTATTAGAGCTTAGTTAATCTAAAGTGATAGGTTTAAAAGGACTTGAGTCAAGATCTAAAGATTTATAAGAGGGATGCACCAAAGCTGAATAGGAATAATTTCTCTACATGGAAAATTAGAATGAGTTTGCATGTGTCTAGAGCAGGAGAATATGGACTTCACTTTCTTGATAATGAATCTGTTTCACCGAATACTGCACCTATGACTATCAATGAACAAAGACATAAATAGGAACACACACAAGTTATGATTGAGATTACTTCTACACTTACCAACCAAGAATATGATGAGCTTGATGGTTGCACTACTTTGAAACAAATGTGGGATAAGCTTATTTTTACCTATGGTGGAGATCAACATGTTCAGAAGGCTAAAGCATAAAGCTTGAGAGGAAAATTTGACTCTATGAGGATGAAGGAAGGAGAGAACATAATACAACATAATACAAGACTTAAGGAGACTATTAATTCTATCAGAGGAGGTAGTGGGATCATAACAATGGACAATGTTACAAGAAAAATGTTGAGAACCTTGCTACTGAGTTATGTTATTTGTGTATCTGCTATACAAGAGCTGAGATATATACCCAAGATAAAAAATTTCATTGGATGCTACTATTGGTAAGTTAACTGCATTTGAGTTAAATTATTTTGACAATAGTTTGCTTGCTACTTCTAAGATTGAATCTACATTTAGGTATACTTTAAATATTGGAAAAGCTAGGGAAGTTGCTGCTAGAGATGGATATTTGAGCAGTGCTAGTGAGAAATTTTATAGTTGCACTGAAGGACTTGAAGAGTTATTTACTGAATGTGATGAGAATGAAAGAGAATTTGAAGATTTGTTTGCCAGAAGGCTAAAAAGAGGCAAAGGAAAATACCAAGGTAAGTTACCCTTGAAATGTTTTAATTGTGATAAAGTTGGTCACTTTACATCTAACTATCCAGAGAAAGATAAGGAATATAAGAAAGATAAAAGAGATAAGGACAAAAGAGAAAATAGATTCAAGAGATACAAAGACTACAAAACAAAGGTAAGAAATATTGTCATATTGCTAATGAAGGACTAAGTGATGATGATTATTTTGATAGAGATTATGGAAAAGAAGTTGTTTATGTTGCTATAAAAGATTATTTTGATGAAGAAGAACCTAGAGCACTAATATAACAAGTAAGTAAGAATGAAACATAGATTATAGATAGTGGTTGTTCACATCACATGACTGGTGACACACTTAATTTTATTTCCTTGGAAAAGCATGATTGAGGTTATGTTAGATTTGGTAATGATGCTCCATATCCTGTGAAAGGAAAAAGATCTATAATTCTACTTAATAACAAGATGTGTTGATGTTTATTTTGTTGAAGGATTAAAGTACAATATTTTGAGTGTTGCACAACTAAACAATACAAGTCACCAACTGGAATTTCAATATGGAAGGGTGAAAGTATTTGATGAGAAGAGTAATCTGATTGCTACTGGAGAAAAATCTAAAGGTAATTTATTTTATCTTGATACTTCTATGAAGAGTTTCCTATTTGCTAAAGTTGAAGATGTTTGGTTATGGCACAAAAGGCTTTGGCATGTCAATTTTGACAACTTAATCAAAGTGAGTAAGAAGAGTATAGTAAGAGGACTACCGAGAATAGAAAAACTAGAGAATCATATGTGCAGAGAATGTCAGATGGGTAAGCTGACTAAATCTATTTTTGCAAGCAAGACTTATGTTACACAAGGAATTGTGGACTTAGCTCATACTGATTTATGTGGACCCATGAGGAATCAAAGTTATTATGGAGACGTATATTTTATTTTATTTGTTGATGATTATTCTAGAATAATGTCTCTAATGTTTTTAAAAGAAAAATTAGATGCATTTCAAATGTTTAAGTGGTATAAGGCCCAAGTTGAAAAAGAAACTAGAAGACAGTTGAAATTTATGAGATCTGATAGAGGATGTGAGTTTACTTCTAATGAGTTTACATTGTTTTGTAATGAGAATGGAATTAAGAGACAGTTGTCAGCACTGAGGACACCACAACAGAATGAGTTGAGAGAAGAAACCAATCCATTGTTCATTGTGCTGGGACACTAATGAATGAAAAAAGGAGTTTCACAGAACTTTTGGAGGGAAGTTGTGAAATATGTTGTTTATACACTAAACCAAGTACAAATGAAGAAAGGTACCAATAAGAAACCTTATGAAATTTGGTATGAACACAAACCTAATGTTAGTTACTTTAAAAATTTTGGGAGCAAATGCTATATTTTGAAAGATTCTAAAGAAGGAAATTTTGATTCAAAAGGAGAAGAAGGGATATTCTTAGGGTATTCTACAAGGAGTAAAGCCTACAATTTTTTGAGCAAGGTTACTAACAAAATGGTGGAAAGTGCAAATGTAAGAATTGATCAATTTGCAGAAAGGAATGATGAAGATAGTAAGAAGGAACCAGAAGATTATGATAAGTTTGTATATGTACAACATGATGCCCCTGATACCTTACCGACAATACCTATCGAGGAGGAAGATGAACAAGGAGTTCCACAACCGAATGTTGATATTGAAGAACCGAGAGCTATCAAGCCTATTTTAGAAAAATATATGAGAAGGCACCATTCCCTGAGCAAGATTATTGGAATTAAGGACATTGGAGTGAGGACCAGAATCAAGGTAAGAGACAATACATGTTTCATATCTACATTTGATCCTGAGAAAGATAAGGAAGCACTAGATATTGAAGATTGGATGAAAGCAATGAAAGAAGAGTATGATCAAATTGAGAAGAAAAATACATGGACATTAGTACCCAGGCCCAAAGACAAAAATGTTATTGGTACTAAATGGATTTTCACAAACAAACTGAATGAGCACGGGGAAGTTATCACAAATAAAGCTAGATTGGTTTGCAAAGGTTATGCACAAGAAGAATGAATTGACTATGTAGAGACTTTTGCACCTATTGCTAGATTGGAAGCAGTTAGAATACTTATAGCATATGCTACTTACAAAGGATTCAAGGTATATCAGATGGATGTTAAGTTTGCATTTCTTAATGGGATACTTGAAGAAGAAGTATACATTGAGAGACCTGAAGGATTTATTGAAAACACAAACAAGAACAAGGTATGTAAGTTACATAAAGATTTATATGGTTTGAAACAAGCACCTTGAGCATGGTATGAGAGATTTCAATCTTATCTGATCAAAATAGGTTTTCAAAGAACAAGTGATAACATTAATGTTTACTTAAAATGTGACAGTGATAATAAAGTTTTGATTACCAAACTTTTTGTTGATGATATTATTTTTGGAGGCAATGACACTTTATGTAAAGGATTTTATGATGAAATGAGAAAAGAGTTTGACTTGTCAATGATTGGAGAGATTAAGTTATTTCTAGGTCTACAGATACAATAAGTTACTGGAGGAATCTATATTACGCAAGCCATGTATATCAAAGAGATTCTTAAAAGCTTTGGTATGGAAGATTCCAAACCTGTTGGAACACCAATGGTTACTAGATGTAGATTATCTAAAGAGGATGAAACACAAGAGGTGAATAATACTCTTTATTGATCCATGATTGGTAAATTGCAGTATGGTGTTCATAGCAGACCTGATATAGCACACGCTATTGGAATTGTTTCAAGATTTTATTCTAATCTGAAGGAAACACATATGCCTGTAATAAAAAGAAATTTGAGATACCTGAAAGGCACATAAGAGTTTGGTTTATTGTACCAAAAAGGAGGTAAATTTGATCTATAAGTATACACTGATACAGATCAGGCTGGAGATTTTCATGACAAAAAAGGTACTAGTGGAGATGCATTCTTTCTAGGTGAAAGATTGGTTACATTGTTGAGCAAGAAACAAAGTTATATTTCACAGTCTACTACCGAGGCTAAAAATGTTGTTGTTGCTATGAATTGTGCAAACATAGTATGGATTAAGCAATTACTTGAAGGTATGAAAGAAGAGCTCACCGATCTCGATACTATTTTTTGTGATAATACAAGTTATATTAATATATCAAAGAACCTGGTTATGCATTCAAAGACCAAGCACATTTCTATCAAGTATCACTACTTGAGAGAACAAGTTCAAGAGAAGAATGTGAAATTGGAATATGTGAATTCAAAAGAAAAATTGGCTGATATATTTACAAAGCCACTACCTAAAGATGATTTTGACTGTCTCAGAGGTAAATTAGGGGTTCTTCCACTATCCAATGTTCACTAAAGAGCATGAGGCATGCTACATCAATTATATATTTCATTAGAATATCTATTTCTAAATTGATGTTAGTATGAAACATTTTAGGTGATTCCTGAAGTTTTGAAAATATTTTTGTATGTAATGATTTATGAACATGTCAGGTATAATCCACTACTAGAACAAGTTTCCAGGAGTATGACTTTTTGGAATTGTTTTCAAAGAGGGAGAAGAATGAATTGATGACATTTATCTTAAGGGAGATATTGATATTGAGAGAGAATGATTTACTAATATTTACTCATGAGGGAGATTCATATCTGAGATCAAAGTGGAAACAAAAATATCAACTCAGAGGGAGTACAATTATGTATTTGAGAGCTGCAATCATTAATTTCTATAACACTATTATAGTGGTTGTCATCAATGCCAGATGGAGATTGTTGATTAACTGATGGAGATGATGGAGATTGAGTGATACTGAGTATGATGATTGTAGAAATGGTTAGATCAGTTATTGTTTTGTCATTGATGTCAAGCAATTGACTAATTGATTTTATTAAGAAGAGAAGTTAAATGGGTGAAAAATACAGATCAGATAATGATGAAGTGATAATGATATAGTTGTTTTATACTATATATTTGACGTTATCAAATTGGTACATTTGATTAATCAAGTCAGGAACTACAATGAATTCAAGTTATGACTGAAAGAGTTACTTTATCAAGCTAGACTGAGTCATTAAGTAGATTGTTATGTGAGTTGGTTACAGTTACCGAGCACTGAGCAGTCAATGAAGTCTATTACTGAGTTGCAAAGAAAGTTTTACCGAGTACAGTATACTGATAATAAATGAGGACAAAATTGAATTGAATTCGAAGTGATGATGAGCTAGATGAGGAAATGAATTGAATGAAGTTTTTTACAAGATCTATGAACAAGAAAATTCAATGAGAAGATATAAGGTGAAGATCAAGTGGTTAAACAGAAGTATGAGAGTTCCAAGAAAACTACAAGTTCTGATGTAAAACTGATATGGTTTACTGAGTTGAGAAATATGAAGAAGATGATCGAATGATTGAGCGCAAATGAAGGAAAATCAAATTAAGCAAATTATGAGGAAAAAGTATGTCTATATAAAGAATGAGAAATACGCAGAGAAAGAGAGGCTGGTGAATTAAACAGAGAAGAAGATGAAGATGAAGAACACCATTTATTGAGCAGAAGAGAGAAATAAAGATTGAAGAATCTACAGTCTGAGAAAGAGATCAATGGAGTATGTGATGCCAATATTCAATTGGACATAAAGGATATGATACAAGAAAAGTTAGTTGCTATATTTACAGATTAAATTTTATTGTTGCTTGTTAATATTTGTAATAGAGAAATCTCTTAACTGAGTGGATTTAACAGTCTTATTTGTAAAACCTAGACTTAGGAGACATTCCAAAAGAGTGTTGAAAGACCTCTAACAATGCCACTCCTAACAGGGTGAAGATCCTAACATATCTAAGGTATATACCCTAACAAGGTCACATTTATCAAATGTATTTGTAATCTTTAATAGGATAAGTTCTTAATCAAGCGTACTTCAGAAGGCTACATTTTTATTATGGGTTATAATTCCCACAGAGGTTTTTCCCAAATTGGGTTTCCTTATTAAATTTGGTGTCAACCAAGTTAAATCTGATGTCTACTGATTTAATCTGATGTTTCTAAGTTTGAATGATTGATTTAAACATATGAGATGTATTTTTGCTTATGTTATAGAGTTATTTGGTGAATTGGTTATTTACTGTATTTAGTACTACTGAGTGAATTAGTGAGGTTAGTTTTAAGTGTTTAGTTTTGATTTGTCTGATTCACCCCTCCCCCCCCCAGCCTCTCAGTGGGACCAACATATTTTACTTCAGTTCATATATTGAGGGAGAATGATAACATACCAAGGAGGGATGTGATAGTTTTGATTGTTAAAAATGGTTGTTGCATCAGATTTTGTATTAAAATTTACAAGGAAAGCATCACAACTTCCATGCCTCATCAAATTTTTATTTAAAGAAATGTCTTTTTTTGTTTGACAGTTAAGGTCAATGGAACCTCATTAAGGGTAGAAGTCTCTAAAATTTTTATGGTAAGGGAAAGAAGTGGGTAAACAAATAGGAGACAATAGTAAATTTTTCTCCCCTCATTGTAGTTTGTGAGGAAAATACAAGAGAAATACAATGTTATTTAGAGAGCAAAATAAAAATTGACATATCCAAAACAAAGGGACGTTCAGTTATATCTTCCAATTCAACAAAAGTTTATAGAGTTCATAAATTCATATTAATGTCAAATTTGATAGAACATGGAAGTTATGAGGAGAAAGAAAAGCCATAGAATAGAGTTTCGATGGCTACAGGAATAGTCACAGAACAAAGTTTTAATGGTTGCAGGAACAGTCAAAGAATATAGTTTTGGACAGTCTATGAGAGGGGTTCTTTTTTGCATGAATTATGGACAATTTTGGAGCACTTTAAGGAGCATTTCTATGGTATTTTTAGATCCCATGTGATGCATGCATGCATAAGAATAGTTTTGGGGCCTTTATAATGCATCATGCTAATTTAGGTGCTAATTAAGGAAAAAAATTAGGTGCTAAATTGGGTGCTAATTTAGGCACTACATTAGATGCTAAGTTAGGCGCTACTAATTTAGGTTCTAAATTAGGCACTAATTTAGGTGCTACACTAGGCACTAAGTTAGGTTTTATTAAAATAGACACTAATTTAGGTGCTAAATTAGGCATTAATTTAGGCACTAAATTAGATGTTAATAATTTAGGCACTAATTTAAGTGCTAAATTAGGCGCTAATTTAGGCGCTAAATAATGCATGCTTATTTTATCTGGTGCAAACCGTGCCAAAAATAGCACCATCCTAAAAAAAAGCATTGACATTTTAGAAAATTGGAGAAAAATACATTAAAACATTGGGTAGAAGCAAAAAGGGGAGCTACCTACCCTATTTTATTGTAGTGACAATAATGCAAGAAATTGGTGGAGACACTGATGTAGGCAGACATGTCAATATACACAAATGTTGGTTCACATAAATAAACACTAATTCAAGACTGGTAAAACTCTGAGATAAAAATTCTCAAACTGGTGAGTCAAAAACACCATTCCGCGGGCAAAAATATCCATCAGCACAGACGCCAAATGCATGCACAAACATCGATCTACAATTTTCTCTGAAGACTAAGGAAATGAAAACTAAATCCCATGTTGACTCCAACATACAGCTAAAATACATCTAGCTCTACATTGGGAAGTACCGAATACAATAAATTTAGGTCATACACACTTGATACAATCATAATCATCATAGGGGAAAATAATATACTAAGCATATCATCAAGAGTACAAATATCACTAAAATAATGCAAGGATTTAATAAGCACATCATGCTTGAACTCTGTCACTGGAAGAAGTCTACCACCTGTACACTGGTCCCCAATAGTGAGATGCAATGTCACCCAACCACATGGTACCATGAGGCCCACCCCACTATGTTCACATAGAGAGTCACCCAAACACAAACACAAGGAGTACACACACACACACACACACACAAACCAAATGCAAAACTCAAAGGACGGTACAAAGATCCCAATGCAAACACATAGATGCAAAAACCATAATGCAAGTAGGTCAAGGTCACTACTTAGAACTAGATAGGGTATGGTGTCAAGACTCAAGAATGAAGTGTCATCACACGTCTCGTGAAAGCCTATGTGGTCTTGACAATTCCTTCTCTCCTCAAGGAATCCCTACTATGTTGGCTCATCATCTGTATAAAACCATGGCTATGCCACCTCAACATTCGTAGATGGCCATGGTTATGTAATCTCAACATCCATAGATAGCCACGAATGTATCACCTCCATGTCACTCACACTGTCATAGTATGAATGTTAGTTTATCTTTAGTTATGTTTTACCCTATTTTATTTAATCATGTTACAGTTCTTATTAAAAACTCTACCAAGGGTTACCCTAGGAATGTAGGATTTGAGAGATAAATCCACAGAACACCAAGAATACCTGCATGCAAATAACCTATTATAGGAGAGAAGCAAAAAGAGGGAAAAAGAAGAACTCAGAAGTTACTCAAAATGTGAGAGCTAAATTATAATCTAAGTTAATGAAAAAAGAATTACAAGGTTCAACCTATAAAGGTGAACAAAACCCTAAAGCCTAAAAAAGATAGGTTGCACATTAATAATTAATATAAATATTAATTATAATGCACCTAAGAGATAGCTTAAGTAAACTAGAGTAATGAACAACTTAATTAATTAAATCAAAGTGATCTAATTAATAAGTGTAAATAGATAATTACTCTAACACCCCCCCTTAAGCGAAGCTCAGGAGGTAATCTAACCTAGCATAGCTATGAAAGCAAGAAAAAAGGGTCCCGGCAACAAGGCCTAATCAGGTACCCAAGCACAACCAAATCTCTATAAAGTGGAGAAATAGAGAAAACCACATGGGAAAAACCATACTCCAAGAAGAGATAGAAGAAAATGTAGAAAAGAATGGCTCAAGAGACTCTCTCAAAACCATAAGTACAATCAAACCCCCTATGAGAGAGGGATGAGAAACCAAAGCCCCCCAGAATGATGGAACCCCTATAGGAAGAAACAGAGGTACAAAGTAACAAGGAAACCCATGAATGAGAGGTGAAGCTAGAAGACCGAGCTGGTGCTCAAAGGAGAATGAATGAGACTCCTAGATTGGAATCCCCAATGAAGGTGGGACAATAGATGGGCTGAATCTGTCAGCTGGGAGGAGATGAACATCCTTAGATATGCCCTCAACAACTCGAGGGGAAGGCTCGATGTAGGGATTGACCATAATAGGGACTGCTGAAGAAGAATCATATTGAACAAAGGCAAGCGCAATAGGAGGAGGAGGTGGAGAAGCCACAACACTGATCTCAAGAGCAACACAGAAGTTCAAGTGACCCGACTTCTTCTCACTAGGCACTCGTGAATTAGTAGAGATATTCTTCGACACTGGAGATGGAGGACCAAAATGGGAGAAGGAGTATAGGCGGGTGGCATGATCAACTGTCCCTATAGCAACAATGTGGCCAGTCGCACTATCCCGAATGTGTACAAAATCTATAGTGAATTCAACTGTCTTCTCTGTCCCACTGTGAGTAATCTAATAAATGGAGAGGAGGTTTGATGACAAGGATGGAACACATAGTACATCATGGAATTCACCACCATCGATGTCAATAGAACCCTGACCACACACAGGCATAACAGTTTCATTCCCCATCAAGATGTGTGGGGTAGGAGAGGCCACAAAAGATGAGAAGGAACTCTGAGAAGATGCCATATGATGTGAAGCACCAGAATCCAGCAACCACCTAGAATAGGGAGCTATATCAGATGCACATAAGGCACGACCCTTTCTGTTGTCTAACCCATCTGCCTGAGATGATGATGAAGAAGACCAGTGAGAGGAGGAAGAAGGAATATCAATGTTGCTCTTATGAAGAAGAGCTGTCAAATTAGCAATCTATTGGGCATATCCATCTACCTTCTTCTAAAAGTACTGAGACTCATGTAGGATTTGAGAGATAAATCCACAGAACGCCAAGAATACCTGCATGCAAATAACTTGTTACAGGAGAGAAGCAGAAAGAGGGAAAAAGAAGAACTCAAAAGTTACTCAAAATGTGAGAGCTAAATTATAATCCGAGTTAATGAAAAAAGAATTACAAGGTTCAACCTAAAAAGGTGAACAAAACCCTAAAGCCTAAAAAAGCTAGGTTGCACATTAATAATTAATATAAATATTAATTATAATGCACCTAAGAGATAGCTTAAGTAAACTAGAGTAATGAACAACTTAATTAATTAAATCAAAGTGATCTAATTAATAAGTGTAAATAGATAATTACTCTAACAAGGACCACTTTGTGTCCTCTCCCACCTTGGAGAGCCACTCCATCCCACTACTCTTCACCTATTGGTCAATGATGCAATGCTCAACAAAATGCAATGCGGTGAGATTCCATGTCATGCAACAAAGAGGAGACAAAGTATACTCAATTGGACTCACCAAGAGATTGGGTCACTCAGGCCTTGGCATAGGAGCATAGCTCAACTACATGCTTGGATGTAGTCTCAACATTATGAATTCACAAAATAAATAGTCTCATGCCCAAATAGAAATCAAGCAAAATGCAATAAATGACTATCAACACGATTCATGAAAACACAAGGTTTAAGCTCACTCACAACGGAGGAAAAATCAATTGAATACACCCAAAAGTAGGGATAGCTCATGATCTCGAATTCTTGGACATACTCACAAAGTTGAGGTTCTAGTCACACTACCAACTCTCAAGGACACAAGGAGATACAAAACATGATGAAAGAGGTCTAAATAATTCAAACATGTCATACACATGACCAAATACTCATGCACAAAGCTCACTCAATTGACCTCTTCTCTAGGAGCATAAGAAATTCTTGTCAAGGTAAAAGAGACAAGAAAACACCAAGCCCACAAGTGACTTAGGATAGACCATCAATATACCAACTATCAAGGACACAAGGAGCTACAAAACATGATGAAATAGGTCTAAATAGTGCAAACATGTCATACACATGACCAAATACTCATGCACAAAGCTCACTCAATCGACGTCTTTTCCAAGAGCATAAGAAAGTTTTGTCAAGGTAAAAGAGACAAGAAAACACCAAGCCCACAAGTGATTATGAGTTGTGTAGAAATATTAATGCAAAGAAGAATTTAATAGTCCATTAAGTTGTGTTATCAACATTATCATATTTCCACAATCCATTTTTATTCAAAATTCATTTCTAGCTTTGATTGTGTATATATTTTTAGCATCAACATTTTGGATCACACTCTGTGATCTATCATCGGGATGAGAGAGAGTGCATGATATGTAACATCATAAGATGGTGTTACATATATTATGCTATTATATATCATGCACACTCTCTCATCCTGATGATGGATCAAGGAATGTGATCTGAAACATTGATGCTAAAAATATATACACAAACAAAACCAGAAACAAATTTTGAAGTTGTATTATGCTAGTAAATGCACGTCAAGGGTAACCAAGAAAATCATTGTATGCTACACAATGAGAAAAAAGAATAGTGAAAAAGATAACCATGGAAACCATTGTATCCAAGGATATATGTTAAGAGAATATTACAAATCAAAAGGCATAGTTTTCTAAGTAACTTGAAAAAAATGACTGCAAAAAGTTTGATTGTGATGTGTGCTTAAAGTGTAACAAAGAGTAGAGTGTATTCCCCCACATTAAAGTGATTGTGAATTCCTTACCAGGAGAAATAGATTTAAGGTAACATACATGAATCCAAAAGACCAATATTCTTCCACAATGATATGCCCTCAAGCAAGGAAAAAATCAAAGGCAATAGAGAACAAGCCAAAAAGAGACTAGATAAGGGATCTATTGAATCTAGGGTTAGTATGTGCATTTTGATAATCAATGTATATAAATTATGATTGCATTGAATTGACCTCCTTCCCCAAAGCTAGTGGAACTACAAGCACAAATGGAAGAAGAGCACATAAGATGAACAAAAAGGGTCTTTTTGGTCAACATAGTAGAGACCAAAAAAGAAGAGATAGATATCAATGTTTTACATAATCCCCAAGAAAAAAACACAAAGGCACATTTACAAAAAAATCATATCGATGACATAAAATATATACGATATATAGAATAATTGAGAAACAAATTGGAGAATGTCACAATAGGTTTTCTCCCTTTATCAGCTTGCACCAAGGGAGCAAAAAAATTCATCCAAAGAGGGCTTAACATAACACAAAGATGATATCAAGATGCACATCACAATAGAAGTACATAATGAGGGAAGTACAATATGAACAAGAAAACCCACAAAAGTGTCCAATATGAAAGAAAAGATAGTCAATAAAATTATCAACCTCAGAATCTTACTTAACATCAATTAGGGATGGTGGACAAGATGAAGGAGGTACAAAAACTAGCATAGTAGATGAAGATATTTCAAGTTCCAAAAAAAGGATCTGTTGAACATGTCGAATAACAGAGAGGGGGGAATATGTTATTCACAAACACTTTCAAAAACTTTTACTATGTCGGTAAACTTACAAACTATACAAATGATATTAATCACAATTATATCAATATTAATGTTTGTTCTACTAGTAGCCACATCAACCAATCATTACAAGTGTAAACATGAAAGCACAAAACCACCAACACAACAAACACTAGAATTTATGTGGAAACCCAAACTGGGAAAAGCCACAGAGAAACTAATTCTTATGAAATGACACACTAGTTAAGGTGTTTTTTACAAAGGCTCACTATCGATTTGTGCACTATGGGTTGGGCTCACTGCCCTTATACAAAAGAGATGTTTTATAGACAAAATATGAACTCATAAGATTGCATCAGAATATGCATGAAACAATTCAACAATTAAGCTTATTTTCCACATCCAACAGTAGATCCTATTACTGGTCTTCTCTCTATATAACAATGTCTGATCCACTGGAAATTAGTATGAAAATCCCTTCTTGATCTCTCAATAATTTGCTTCAGCTTGCACACATCACTACCAATAACCTTCTCAAGGACTTCTTCCTTAGCTTGCTTATCTTTTTAACACACACACACTCTCATGCCACAGATACAAAAGGTTTTTCTTTATTTATGTAGATATCCAATTATGCATGTTAGGTGCCACACCAAATGTGTGTTGACTTGAAATCAAAAAGATATTACAATTACATTTAATGCACTACCATTAATCCTAAATCTAGGACACACTTAAGAAAACTTTACAACACTCTACACCAGGACTCAAATATAGGTCACACTTAAGATGTTTACAATGCTCATTACATTTACCAAAATGGTCAAAACACCACAACCAAGACCATGTCTTGATCATCAAAACTCATGAACCCATTGATAGAAGAAACTAGATAGAACATGTCTAGATATGATAAATAAACTACAAGAAAACCTAGATATCATAAACACCTAGATGAACATTTTAGGTATAGTAGTCAATATAATCAATAGAAGGTACCATGCACCACTGATTATCTAAAGCACACAAGTGTACCAAAACATTTAATCCTTTAGTAGAACCAAGTATATATGCCATAGAGCACCAAAACTATGCATACAAAACTTGTTCTACGTATAACCAAAACCACCAATCATAATTGTACAACCGATACCGCCAGGTAGCTGGTATGAAGGTTTTGATATCAATGACAGCAATGCCAAAAACATTTGAATTAATATAACAATCCACCCCTTTGGCATTGATGGAAAAACACCAAAAATACAAAAAATACAAAACCAAAAACTCACATCCAAAAAATCCCCCTAAGTAGATACTTAATTAATGTCTTTTACTTCCACTTTCTCTCCCCCTTTTTTCCACAATGGAAAAGGGCCAAAAAATTTAGCATAGAAACTTCAAAGAAATACAACAGACTTAATTGTAAAAAAATTTATTATGCCTTTCTTTTAAGATCAGAAGCTCTTTCTTCCACTTAGCAACAATAATACCTATCCAGTCACACAAACTATCATGTTCCACCAGAAAATCAAAAGATGAAATTTAACCCAGAGACTGAATCTGTCGCTCATAATCCTCTTCTTTACAAAGAATGCCATAAAAATGCTCCGATCAAACTTCAATCATGTCCTTGACCAACTAAAATGTTTTCACCAAGTCTTCTCTTTTCCTCTGTAACAACAACAACTTTGTTTGTATCTCACCAACTTTGATCCTCTATTTTCCATCCTTGTCCTTGAAGACATCATATGTCTTTCCCGGCTCATTCAACTCCTTCTCAATCTCTTCACTTCTTCCTCCGAAATTTTCCACAACAACAGGCCACCAAAGACAATACCTATATGCGTGTGTGTGTGTGTGTGTGTGTGTGTGTGTGTGCAATTTCCTTTACATAGTATTTTGTTTCATCGATAACTCTAGTAAGTTTATCCTTCACATCTATACATTTCTTCTTAATAGATTTCTTGAACTTTCTGCAATCATATCCACTCTGCAATAATGTTTCCTCAATATTCCTAACCAAAACAAATGGTAACATACCAGACAAATTGGAAATAATAATAATTTCTTCAACCTTATCCTTCTCTTCTTTACTCTCTGAAATAGTAACTATTTGTTTTCTTTTCTTACAAAACTTTCTCCTTTTCAGTTCCAGAGGGGAACCATCAACATCTAACATCTTCTAACCAGAGGAGGAACCCTCCTGAACTAATACTCATCTTCTTATAATAGATCCTCCATCTTTAGCTTCCACATTTCAAAGTTATTTCCATAAAAAAATCATGCCACCTCTATCCTCCCTGAAGAACTCACCATCTATACAATTTAACTCCATTTTCAAGCTCATTTACATGTTCGATATATTTTTATATTTCCCATTTTAGGAAACCCAACTTCCAGATACCATAACATTTAGACCGTGTACCCAATTTTCTATTATAACCACTTTTTAGAAACCTCTCGAAGCACTCCACAACATGGGATTATGAAGCTCCATCCCATACAAGTTTTGACCCATTTTAGAGCCTTTAAGGCCTTCAAAATTGAGTTCAAATTTTTCCTACAACCCCATCAAAAAACTAAAAAAATAATATCTTTGCAACTGGAGACGATCTTGACATGAAAATTTACCGACATGCTTATATATCCAAAATGAACCTCTAGAAAAGAAATTGGAAAAATCTCATGATAAAATGAATGACTTACTAAAAATAGTTCTCATATGTAACTGCAAGGTTGAGACACATTTTTCCAACAATATCCCACTTCTCGAACACCTTGAAAGAAAGATAAAAGGGAGTATCTACACTATCATTTAATTGATGTGGGTTGTGAGGCCCATAGAATTTGAAAACCATCTGTTCTTCTATGTGTTCACAACCTTTGTTAATGAATTTTCAACATTCATCAAAGTCTCTACCTTAACCAACTTCACCCTACTATCCTCAACCATATCTTTGACAAAATGATACTGAACATTAATGTGCTTGTTTCTGGCATGAAAAGATGATTTTTTCGCTATGAATATCGCACTCTAACTATCACAATAGACTATTACTACTCATTTTTGTATTCCAATGTCTGTTAATGGTCTCTTAAGCTAAATGACTTCTTTATCGCATGAGTAGTTTCCATATACTCTGCTTCAGTAGTGGACAAAGCAACATAGCCTATCACTTACAAATCCAACTAATTGCCACCAAATAATGTAAACACATAAGCACTACTGGATCTTCTGCAATCAATATAACCTACCAAATATACATCCACATAACCATGAATATCAAGGGACATTTTATCTCCTATCATATTACCATGATAACACAAAGGATACTCTGAGGTACCCTTCAAATATTTGAACACTCTTTTACAACATCTCAATAAACTCTACCAGGATTAGTCATATATCTCAAAATAAATCTCACTTCTTGGGCAAGGTCTGGTTTAGTACAAACCATAGCATACATCAAACTTCCAACTACACTCATGTAAGGTACTATGCTCATGTCATCCATCTCTTATGGATATGTAGGAGAGTCTAAAATATATAATTTCATTCCAATTATAAAAGGAACACATAATGGTCTACAATCATGTATGTTGAATCTCTATAAAATTAAGTTCACATACTTACTCTGGCCTAGCCATAGCTATTTTTTTCACTCTCTCTCTCATTTAATTTCCATTCCAAGAATGTGTTTAGCTTCATCAAGATCTTTCATTTCAAATTTATTAGCAAGTTGATTCTTCAGTTCTACAATCATAACTTTCCCTTTACCAATAAATAACATATCATCAACATATAATGCAATGTTCTATAATGCTTTGGTTGTGTCAAGTAAATATTCTCCTCCAAATAACCATGAAGGAAAGTAGTTTTGACATCCATTTTCTCAACCTCTAAATCATAAGCAACAATAATAGAAAGAAAACATCAAATAGATATATTTTTTGCAACAAGAGAGAATATCTCACCATAATCAACAACCCTGACTTTAGAGTAGCCTTTTGCAACCAACAATGCTTCCATCTGAACCAATCTATTTATTGAACACCCATTTGCAACCAACATATTTTCATCCTTCAGGAAATATTACAAGATCCCACGTACCATTATTTTTAAAGGTTTCATTTCTTCATCCATAGCAATCTTTCTGGATTCTACATCATCCATACCTAATTCATCTTCTATAGATCTAGGCTCATCAACACTAGTATTCAAAGAAAAAATACATCTCCAGTCATCAGGAAAATACATTTTAGGTGGTTGTCTTTGCCTTGTAGACCTTTGAAAAAACTAAGTTGGAGGTTCTTCCTTCTCTTTTGAAGATTCAAAGCTAGATGAGATCTCCTCAAATTCTTGTCTATCTAGGGTATCAATTCAACTTTATTAGGCATGGAAGGTAGTTAAATCATACCTTCCATTTTAGTTTAATCAGACAACAATGTAACAGAAGAAGGTTTAGTTTCTCTAAAAATAAAATTGTACTATGAATTACCTTTTGTGCAACAAGGTCCCAAACATTGTATCCTTTCACACCATCACTATAGCCAATGAAGATACATTTCACAGCCTTGTTTTCCAACTTTGTTTTCTTCTCCTTTGGCACATATACATATACCTGATCGCCAAAAACTCAAAGATGTCTCAATGAAGGCTATATGACCTAACCATACCTTCATAGGTATTTTATCAACAAGAGTTGATGTAGGAGACCTTTTAATTAGGTAACAAGCAGTGACAACAACTTATGCCCAAAACCTTTTTTCAAGGCTAGCATCACTCATCATACTCCTAGCCTTCTCCATCAACATCTAGTTCATCTTTTCTACAACTCCATTCTGTTGTGGAGAATATGGAGTTGTCTTTTGCCTATGAATGCCTCAATCTTTACAAAATTGATCAAAATCATTATAATAAAATTCACTGCCATTATCAATTCTCAAACATTGTATTTTTCTTCAAGTCTGCAATTCAATCATTGCTTTAAATTCTTTAAATTGACTAAAACATCTGATTTACTATTTATAAAATATACCCATGTCCTTTTTCTATAATAATTAATAAATGAAACATAATATGTTTATTTTCCAATGGAAGGAACATCTACAAGACCAAACACATCAGAATGAATAATATCCAACACCACAAGATTTATGAGAACTTGAGTAAAACTAAATGCGATTTTATTTTCCATAAATGTGATTTTGTTTCCATAAATGCATTTCTCACAAAAATCAAATTCAAGATTACAATCATTCAAACCTTCAACAAGGTTTTTCTTTTTCAAGGTCCTTAGACCCTTTTCTCCAATGTGGCCAAGTCTCTAGTGCTATAAAAAAAAGTTATCTATAGGTAAATATTATTCAAAAATAAAAAACCTTTAGGTACCCAAAATCTATTACCACTATTGTAGGTAAAACCCTCACCTTTTCCAATGATGTACCCACAGATTTGTTCTCCACAAAAGTACTATCACACTCAACAGTGTATGCATCCAGCTTATACAAAGTGTCAATTCTTACACCTCTATAAATCACCATAGTACCTCTCACCATTTTGTTCCTTGCATCAGAAAAGACAACATGCATACCTGAATCTATCAGTTTGCTAATAGACAAACAAATTTGTCTTATATCAGGGGAATGCAACGCACCACTAATATTTCTTATTCTACCATTAGGAACCCTTATTCTAACTTTACCATGGCAAACAATATTTAAATAAGAATTATCACCCAAGTACACCTTACCTCCATCAAATTATTCATATTTAGAAAACCAATCTCTGTTAGAGGTCATATGAAAAGATGCACCTAAGTCAATTAACCATGCATGATTGCATGCATGAGTGACAAAAGCTACAATGAACACGTCGTCATCTTCCTTCTCAGACTCAAAATCAAAATCAAAATTCTTATTTGTATTCTTCTTCTCTAGTTTTCATTCCTTACATATGTGACCAAGCTTACCACAATTATAGAAAATGACTTTAGACTCTCCGTGAGATTTGGATCTAGCTCAGGATTTAGAGTCGTTAAGCTTCTCATTCTTCTTTCCTTTTTCCTTAGGTCTTCCACGGGAGACTAGGGATTCCTAGGAACCGATGGATACCTTCCTACTCATCTCTTTATAAATAAAATAACCCACCACATATTCCATCATTAAAACAATAGAAGTATTGTCAATGGCCATAATAAGTGAATCCCACAAATCAAGAAAAGAACAAAGTAGGATTTGATATTTCTCCTCCTCATCCATTTTGACACCAATGGACACAAATTGAGCCACCAACATATTGAATTCATCAAGGTGGTTTGTAACTTGTCCACACTCCTCCACTCTCAAGGAATACAACTTCTTCCTGAAAAAATTTTTATTTAATAAAGATTTCTCTTGATACATCTCCCCAAACTTCTTCCAAAGCTTCTTTGCATAGGATTCTTCATGGCCATTGATCATAATGAAGTCTACAAGGAACAATATGATTAGACCCTTGGCTTTGTGCTCCATAACATCATATTTAGCAACCTCATCTAGATCTATAGGTCTCATGACATTCACATCAATAGCATCCCACATATCTCGATCAACTAACAAATCCTCCATCTTTAGATTCCAACTTCCAAATTTATTTCTAGAAAATTTCTCCACCTTTATCCTCCCTAAAGAATTCACCATTTGTGAATTTCTGCAACAAGATGAAAAATTATCTTCTACACAATGTCCCACCCAAATATGGATTAGTTCAAAAAGGCCAAAAATCCACAACTGAAACCAAAGATGACTGGGCTCTTATACCACTTGTAAGGAAGTTAAGTAGTAGAACAACTTCCTACACTAACTCTAAGGGGAGAATAATGTAAAAATATTCTTAGATATTTTAGAATTTCATAGATATAGAAACTTAATATAAATAAGTTCATAAGGATAAATAACACTCATACCACAACACAAAGATTTACACGGGGAAAACCCTTTCGGGAGAAAAACTCCACACTCCAAAAGTAGCCCAATATATTATTTAGTAATTAAAAAAGATTACAATATACTTGAAAAGAAAGCTTCATTTAGGAGTATCGACAACCAGAGATCTAGAGGTATCTATAAAGCTATAAGACTCTTACACAAAACCTCAATCTCATGCACCTACTATATAGGAGATACAACACCAGAAATTGTCAAATAGTATTACAAAACCATGGGAAAAAACCACCCCAAAAAGAGGTGTCCATCTTATCTCCAATCAAAGATACCCTATGATGTGTCAATACACACACCAGCACGTGTAACTCCTTTTTACAACTCATTTACATGTTCAATACATTTTTACATTTCCTATTTCAGTAGACCCTATTGGTGTTTAAAATTGTTACACTATAAAAAGCAACCAATATATCTTAAGACTAATATTAGGAGTGGTTAGCTCTAAGTATGAAAGCTCTATAAGATAATTGGACCAACTATAGGGTCAATATTTCCCTCTACACTTTTGGCTCTACAAAACCAAGGCGGTTACACCTAATCCAGACTAAACTCGATTCTTTACAACACCTTCTACTTTTGGATTTGAACAATAGATAAATGGTAAGTAAGTACTAAATGCCAACCTAGAATTCATTGACTCTCCACTGGCATTGGTGGAATAAGAAGAACAACAACTGAAAAGTAAAGAACTTGGTAGGGATTTTAATTTAAATTTGGGACAGAACATAGCCAGACCATTCAGATATGTATCTCAATAGAAATACTAATTCTAGATTAGTGCCTTATCCATTGGGCTAAATCCTAGATACAATACTGAAGTTGAAACACCTTATTGGCAAAGATTCAAAGTCATAAACATAAGAACTCTCAGATCACACACTATAAGATCCTCAAATAGATATCTTGGCAGAATCAATGTAATATCCAAAGCATTAATTTGACCTAAGACCAAAGACTTATGGAATACACATATGCATAAGAAAGACTTATACAGTAAGCCATAAAACTTACAACTCAATAGATAACACAAAGGAGAGACTCAAATCTGAGACAACTTATATTATGTATGATGAAACTAGTTCCCGAATCAGTACGACAAGGAAATATGCAATATGACAATATGAAAAAGTTGAAATAAATTTCAATCCTATCTTAATACAATCTAAAATACATCTACTATATCCTATACTAGAAACAAGTATAAGCCTAATGCTTTCTACTTTCCCAATTCTTTAGCCCTTTCTAAATGGTCTTGAAAATTCCTTTATAGGAACAGGAATGCAACAAGATTCAGACCATTTAGGGTTAGGGTTTACAACAAGTCATATCAAAATATTAAATACATTCAATTCTATGATCAAGTTTAAACCCTATCTTTCTCTTTAATCTATGCAAATATGATCTGAAATTGATTACCCTAGTCCATAGATGTGAGCGTAGTACCCTAAGGTTCAATAAATTCCATGGCATAACACAGAGAGTAGCTGAACATAAATGTAGAAGAGACCAATGCCGCTATATGAATTTATCCTCTAATATAGAAACCTCTATCTATCAACTCTAGACATAAATGCATCTCTCTATATCAGATTTCAATCCCTACACCTTTCAACATCTGTGAAAAATTGACCCAAAAGATCAGATCGATTCATTAATAGCTCTATATCAAAGATCTGAGTCCACTGCCATGAAAGACCCACTGAGAAACATTTAAATATTTGAAAATTCATTACAATGGCCACAGGTGGCATGGTTAACAATTTGGATGATCTAGATCAAGTCGTATCAGAAGTTTAAAACATATCCGTTGATCTTGTCTAGGTTACTCAGGCTCAGAAATAGATTGGACACACAGTAGCAAGGCACAATGCCTTAATGGATAGATCTCGATTACATTTTATTTAAGCCATTACGCTCACCGTTGAATCAAAACCCACTTGATCAGTCTTTACTTTATTACCATTGCATTTCTTTGGACCCACCAGGGACACGTGGCCTTCAAGCGTAATGCCTCAATGGATAGATCATGCACATCTTCTTCATAAGGCATTATGCCAACCACACAATGCTCTCAAACTTGTCTGCCCTTTATCCCTTTCTTTACTTTGGACCCATGAATAGCTTGGCAACCCTGGTCCCACTGATATCCACATGGAACTTTTCTACTGGCTCTAAGAAATCTTTTTGTCTATATGACTTGTGTTGACCAGATGATCCACTTGTCAAATAGGCATGATGGCTTGATCACTAGATCTTGAGGAACTTCTCATTCAGGATTTACGCTTTCTATTGGATCAAATCTGACATAACTATTCTTTAACTCATCTTTTTCCTCAGTCTTTAACTGGTCTTTAATCTCCACTTTAACTCTGGTCAACATTTTCCTATTGTCTCCAATTCACCAGATGATTTCTCTAATCCTAGTTTCATTATGAGATCAAACACACCACACATGATCAAAACAAGATCTACGGATATCGACAGATCTCTGATAGATTTGAAGACTTTGAATTTTACATGGTGATCATGCAATGGCCACAGATCATGATCTCAACCAATGACTCATATAATATCCGTGCAACTCAACTTTGGCTCAGAACTTAACCATGCTTAACTCAAGGTCTATCTAGAGATTGTGCAACTGAAAGGATCTCAAAGTCGCTGAATAATTTCTTAACCCTTGAGTTAATCATGAGATTATAAGTAGACCACATGATCCATGGAAAGTACAGAGCTTGATCAACAACCAGCATGAAATCACAGAACATTTTTCTTAACCCAAGGTTTATCTGGAGATCATGCGACTAAGAGAAACTACATAACCTTGGCAAGTTAACTTTAACCTCTAGTCAAATCTAGAGATTCAATGGTAACTAGTTATCTCTAAGTCACTAAATGTACTTTAACTTGACTCATCTTGAACTTGGGTTCATTATGAGATTACGAGACATTGTAGTCACCAGGTTGCTAGATAAAAACATTAACCATGGGTTTATCAAAAGATTCAATGTAGTCCACACGATCAAGACAAGGACATGACAAGATCTATAGCTTGCACTAGAATGTTGAATATATTTGTACTTGGCCATTTGGTTGTGAGACTTAGCACGAACTACATGATCTAATCTGCATCAATGACCTACGCTAGATCTTGATACATTCCATGACATCATCAAAATATTACAAGAATAAGCGTCATCCACTCATCCGAACAAGATCTATGATCCTCGCCAAATCTCTGAACCAATTTATTAACCTCAGGTGCATCACGAGATTCAGCTACCAAAGATAAAAAGTAACCCAGCCTTGACTATGGGTCTATCTGGAGATCACACAACCAACTGAATCTCGAAGTCACGGAAAGAAAAGCTTGACTCATGTTTTTCTTTGAGATCATGTGCCAGCCACAAGATGAGAACAAGGACGGAACAAGATCTACGGCCTACCCTAGATCTCCAAGAGAAAAGATCATATTCCATTTCATCACAAGATTAAGAGATACAAGCCTGTGCCAATTTTCTAGATATAAAGGAATATTCAGTTTCAATTACGTGACTAAGAGATAGACTCAAAATTGATAAAGCGCACATGGGATTTGTTGGGACTTAAGTGGCTTGAAAAGTAACATGAAATTAGAACATGCTTGTAAGGGTTTAGGTTTTAGCCAATTTTGACATAATCAATACTTAGGGTTTTAGCCAAAGGCCATGAATAATTGAATAGACAAAGGGAAAGAGCTTGGAACCATGGAAAAATTTGCAAGTGCTAACAAACCCAACTTCCGAAGACCATAACTTTTGAATTGTCTACCCGTGTTTCTATTATAACCACTTTATGGAAACCTCTCAAAGCACTCTACAACCTAAAGTTAAGTGTCAACATGCACAACTTTTGAACTCTTTCAAGGCCTCTAAGGAATTCAAAATTGAATTCAAATTTTTTTTGTACGACCCCATCGAAAAGCCAAAAAATTAATACTTTTACAACCAGACACAAAATTTCCATGAAACTTTACCAACATGCTTATATATCCAAAATGAACCCCCAAAAAAGAAATTGGAAAAATCTATGTTCAAATGAATGACTTACTAAAAATACTTTTCATATATAATTGCAAGGTTGAGATGCATTTTTCAAACAATCTCGCACTTGTTGAATACCTTGAAAGAAAGAGAAAAGGGAGTGTCTACACTATTATTTAATTGTTGGGGTTCATAAGCCCCATAGACTCTGAACACCATATGAACTTCTCTATTCTCACATCCTTTGTTAATGAATCTACAACATTCATCAAAGTCTCTACCTTAAATAACTTCACACTGCTATCCTTAACCATATCTCTGACAAAATGATACTAGACATCAATGTGCTTGGTTTTGGCATGAAAAGACAAGTTCTTCACTAGGAAAATCACACTCTGACTATCACAATAGAATGTTACTTCTTGTTTTATTCCAATGTATGAACATAGTCTGCCAAATGGATTCTTTATACGCATGACTAGGTACCATATACTCTGCTTCAATAGTGGATAAAGAAACCACAACTTGTCACTCCCTCATCCAACTAAATGCATCACCAAATAATTTAAACACACAGGCATTGGTGGATCTTCTACAATTATATCACCTACCCAATCTACATCCACATAAAAATGAATATCAAGGGAAATTTCATCTCCTATCATATTACCATGATAACACAAAGAAAAATCTCAGGTACCCTTCAAATATATGAAGACTCTTTTAACTACATCCCAATGAACTCTACAAGGATTATACATATATCTAGAAAGAATTCTCATTGCTTGAGAAAGGTCTAGTCTAGTATAGACCAAAACATACATAAAAAATCTAACTTCACTTAGGTAAGGTACTCTGCTCATGTCTTCCATATTTGATGGAGATGTAGGACAATCTGAAATAGATAATTTCATTGTCATTATAAAAGGATCACATAATGGTCTACAATCCTGCCTATTGAACCTTTGTAAAACTAAGTTCACATACTTACTTTGGCCTAGCCATAGCTTTGTGTTTACTCTATCTCTTTTAATTTCCATCCTAAGAATGTGGTTAGCTACACTAAGGTCTTTCATTTCAAATTTAGCAGAAATTTGAGTCTTCACTTCTACAATCCTAACTTTCCCTTTACCAATGAATAACATATCATTAACATATAATGCAATGTACTAGAAATGACCACCATAAAATTTATAATAAATATAGTGATCTGATTAAGAATGCTCAAAACCCCAACTTAATACATGTGTCAAATTTATGGTACCATGTCCTAGAACTCTTTTTGAGGCCATACAAACATTTCTTTAATTTGAAAACAAAATTACTTTCACCTTTTACCATGTAGTGCTTGGTTGTGTCAAGTTAATATCCTCCTCCAAATCACAATGAAGGAAAGTAGTTTTCACATCCATTTTCTCAACTTCTAAATCATAAGTAACAACAATAGAAAGCAAAAATTGAAAGGGTGTCATTTTTTCAACAGAAGATAATATCTCACCATAATCAACACCCACAACCTTAGAGTAGCCTTTTGTAACCAACCTTGCTTTATAATTCTCAATGCATCCATCTAAACTAATCTTTTTCTTGAACACCCATTTGTAACCAACAGTTTTTTTTCCTTCAGGTAATGGTACAAGATCACATGTATAATTATTTTTCAAATCTGTCATTTCTTCATCCATAGCAATCTTCCAAGATTCTACATCATCCATACCTAATGTCTCTTCTACAGATCTAGTCTCATCAATACTAGTATTCAAACAAAAAATACATCTTTAGTCATCAGGTGAATACCTTTTAGGTGGTTGTCTCTACTATGTAGACCTTCAAACAAGCAGATTTGGAGGTTCTTCCTTATCTTCTAAAGATCCAAAGCTAGATTTTCTCTCCTCAACTTCTTCTCTATCTAGGGGTCTCGATTAAACTTTCTCAGTTGTAGAAGGTAGTTGAATCACATCTTCCTTTTTAGTTTGTTTAGGCTCCAAAGTAACAAAAGAAGGCTTAGTTTCTTCAAAAATAACACTTCTACTATTAATTACCTTCTATGAAACAAATTCCCATAGATTTTATCCTTTCACACCATGAGTATATCCAATGAAGATACATTTCACAACCTTGTTCTCCAACCTTTTTTCCTTCTCCTTTGGCACATATGCATATGCCTTGCAACCAAAAACTCTAAGATGTCTCAATGAAGGATTATAACCCAACCATGCTTCCATAGGAATTTTTATCAACAAGAGCTGATGTAGGAGACCTGTTAATCAGGTAGAAAGCAGTGGTAACAACTTCATCCCAAAACCTTTGTTCAAGGCCAACACCACTCAACATACTCCCAACCTTCTCCATCAATGTCTCATTCTTCCTTTTTTCCACTCCATTATGCTATGGAGAATACAAATTTTTCTTCTAAGTATGAATGCCACAATATTTACATAATCTATCAAAATTATTAGAGAAAAATTCATCGTCGTTAACTATTCTTAAACATTTTATTTTTCTTCATGTTTGTAATTCAACCATTGCTTTAAATTGTTTAAATTGACTGAAAACATCAAATTTACTCTTTATAAAATACACCCATGTTCTTATGTTATAATCATTAATAAATGAAAAAAATATGTGGATTTTCCAATGGAATGAACATCTACACGATCAAACACATCAGAATGAATAAGATCCAACACACCACAAGATTTATGAGAACTTGACTAAAACTGAACATGATTTTTTTTCTGTAAATGCAATGGTCATTGAAATTAAAGTCAAGATTAAAATCTTTCAAACATTCAATAAGGTTTTTATTTTTCAAGGTCCTAGACTATTTTCTCTAATGTGGCCAAGTATTTGGTGTCATAACATAGTCTTATCTATAGGCAACTTTGATTCAAAAGAATCAACACCCTTAGGTACCCAAAATCCATTATCATCTAGTATAGGTGAAACCCTTACCTTTTCCAATGAAGTATAACTAGATTTGGTCTCCACATAAGTACTATTACACTCAACAATGTATGCTTCAACTTATACAAAATGCTAATTCTAACACCTCTGGCAACCACCATAGGACCTCTCACCATTTTGCACCCTACATTAGAAAAGACTACTTGCATACCCGAACCTATCAATTTTCTAACAAACAACAAATTTATTCTTATACCAGGGAGATGCAACACACCACTAATATTTCTTATTTTACCATCAAGAAACCTAATTTTAACTTTACCATGACCAAAAATAGGTAAATGAGAACTACCACCAAAGTACACCTTACCTCAATCAAATTCTTCATATTTAGAAAATCAATCTCTATTAGAGGTCATATGAAAAGATGCACTTGAGTTAACTAACTCATCATCATCACATGAATTAGTGGCCAAAGCTTCAATGAACACATCACCATATTCCTTCTCATACTCAGAATCATAATCGGATTTCTTCTTTTTCTTTTTCTTCTCTTCTTTGCATTCCTCACGGATGTGAATAGGCTTATCACAATTCCAAAAAATTATTTTGGACTTTCCAGGAGGTTTTGATCTCCCTCAAGATTTATACTTGTTACACTTACCATTCTTCTTCCATTTTTCCTTAGGTCTTCCATGGGTAACCATGGCTTCCTCTTGGCATTGATGGATATCCTCCTCATCATCTCTTCACAAAGAAAAGAACCCACAACATCTTCCATCCTCAAAATAACATAAGTACTTCCAATGGCCGTAACAAGTGAATCCCATGAATCAGGTGAAGAATAAAGTAGGATTTGACATTTCTCCTCCTCATCCATTTTGACACCAATAAGTGCCAATTGATCCACCAACATATTGAATGCCTCTGTGTAGTCTGTAACTTGTTCAACCTCCTCCATTCTTAAGGAATAAAAATTCTTCCTTAATAAAATATTATTTACTAAATATTTTTCTTGATACATCTCACCAAGCTTCTTCCAAAGCTTCTTTGCAAAGGATTCTTCATGGACATTGATCAGAATAGAGTCTTCAAGGAACAATCTGATTAGACCCTTGGTTTTATAGTTTATAACATCATATTTAGGAGTCTCATCTAGATCTATAGGTCTCATGAAATTCACATCAATAACATCCCACATATCTTGATCTATTAACAGATCCTCCATCTTTAGCTTCCACATTTCAAAGTTATTTCTAGAAAAAAATCCCACCTCTATCCTCCCTGAAGGACTCGCCATCTGTAAATTTATACAACAAGATGACAAAGTATCTTCTACACATGCTCCAACTCAAATATGGACTAGTTCAAAAATCCAACAATCCACAACTAAAATGAAAGGTGATCGGGCTCTGATACCAATTTTAAGGAAATTAAGTAGCGGAACAACTTCCTACACTAACCCTAAGGGGGGGATAATGTAAAAATATATATATCTTTTACACTGTCACAGTTACAGAAACTTAAGAGAAATAAACATAAGGATAAATAACATTCATACAACAACACAAATATTAATGTGGGAAAAACCCTTTCGAGAAAAAACCTCACACTCCAAAAGCAGACCAATATATTATTCAACAATATTAAAAAAGATTACAAGATACTTGTAGAGAAAGATTCTTTCAGGAGTATCGCCGACTAGAGATCCAGAGGTATCTAGAAAGCTATAAGACACTGACACAAAACCTCCATCTTAGGCACCTACTATTTAGAAGATACAATATAAGAAACTGTCAAACAATATTACAAAACCATGGGAAAAAACTATCCCAAAAAGAGTCGCCCATCTTATCTCTAATCAAAGATGCCCTATGATGTGTCAATACACATACCAACACATTTAACTCCTTTTTACAACTCATTTACATGTTTGATACATTTTCACATTTCCAATTTCAAGAGAACCAATGTCTAGAGACCATAACTTTGGAACAGTGTACCCGATTTTCTATTATAACCAATTTTTAGAAACTTCTCAAAGAACTCTATAGCCTGGGATTACAGAGTATTCGCTAAAACTAGTTTTGACCCCTTTTGGGGCCTCTAAGGCCTTCAAAATTGAGTTCAAAGTTTTCATACAGCCCCATCAAAAAAATAAACAAATTAATATCTTCACAACCAGACATGGTCTTTCCGTAAAACTTTACCGACATGCTTATAGATCCAAAATGAACCTCCAAAAAATAAATTAGAAAACTCTCGTGCTCAAATGAATGACTTAATAAAAATAGATTTCATATGTAACTGCATGGTTGAGACACATTTTTCCAACATAGATCACTAATTTGTATCCCATCATAAAGTTCCAGACCCTTGATCCCTTTGGGTTATTAGCAATCTTGACTATATTTTTATTAGATCATTAGTATTCAAGTATTTTTATTTAAGGATCCTAGCCCATTTTAATAATGGTTTTCTAAACATTCTCTATACCAAATTATCTCCAAGTGTTTTTATTATACCAAGTTTGATTCCAAAGTTCCACCCATCCATAGTCCTTAGGCCTGCAAAACGTTTCCCAATAAATAAGAGCAATTGTATCTCTTTTAGATAGACCCTGCCAAATAAACCTTCTCATCTTTTGTATCATAGATGTATTAGCTTTATAAGTGAGTTCTAAATAAGAAAATAAATAAATGTGCTAAATTAGGATATTATAATTTTCAGCATCACTATTCTCTCGAACCAATAAATTCAGATGTCTTTCAATGAATTTAATCTCTTAGATCAATTCTCTCTTTTAGTGGATCCCACAGCCTGAAATTCCTCAACCTCATGTCTAATGGAAAACTAAGATAAGAACATGGTAGTATCCCTTCTCAAAATTTAGATGTTCATAATTTTCACATCTTTCCTAGGTGGATCACTAAGAAAAATACCTCTAATTTATTTTGATTTATTCCTATCCTAAAACCTTCGCATACTATGATAGGATCATAAGTAATTATCTTTCTTCCTTTCTCTTAGCAACCCCAAACAACATGGTATCATTTGTGAAATATCAATTATTTACCTGAATGTTTCTTGCCACTATGATCCCCTCAATCTATATTGATATCTGTGAGCTCTTGATTTCCCTCCCAAGGACTTCTACCATTAAGATAAATAGGAAGGGAAATAGTGGGTCTCCTTGCCTCAGGCCTTCATAGGCTTCAAAAAAACCTTCTGATGACCCATTGAAAAATAAAATAAAAATCTAGGGTTGGATATGCAAGTAAAAATCTATTTGATCCATTATTTTCTTAAGACAAAGGCTTCTAGAACTTTACAAATAGATCTCTAATCTACCTTATCATAGACTTTCTTTATATCTAATTTTATCAGCATCCCTAACTCCCAAGTGTTTTTTAATGAATGGATCCCTTATTGGGAAATAATGATTGTTAGTATTCATAGGCACTGAGAGGTGGGGGTGAATCAGTGCATACAAGTACTTAATAATTTTCTCCACCAATCTTAAAAAGTTAAACAATAACTTCCAAACAATGAAACATACAAATATTGATATCAAATAGAAGTAAATGGCATCAAGCATCCACATAAGCATCACACATAACACACATATTTTTCACATGGAAACCCTTATAAGAGGGAGAAAACCATGGTGGGGATGATACCCACAAATTTACTTCACTGCAATATAAAGTGTTTGCCACGTTAGCATCTACAATACCATGTCAAGGGTTCACCCTGTTAAAAGTGATTAGTACCTTGTTAGAAATACCAAAAGACCTGTTAGAGTATACCTCGCTAGAGGATCTCAAAACCCCTATTAAGAAGTTATCATGTTAAATTATTTACAATAGGAACCTATTAAAGTTCCCCTAGTTAAGGGATTTAGCTACCCAACATAGCAGGTTGGCATAGAGTAATGAACATTGTCTCTTGATCTGTAGAATGACATTGCAATCTGCTCTCTGCTTTCTAACACTACACTAATCTCTATTCCTTCAATCTATGATCTCCCAACTTGAAAATATGACCGCAACCCTAAATCAAATGATTTAGATCACCTTAAATAGTGTTTTCCTTAATTCACTTAAGACCTAGAAACTTTCTATCATAGTTGGCACAAAGTATTAACCAACCACCTCAAAATCAATGTCAACAATACCTAACATGTCAAAATCAAACGTAATATCCATGTTTATGACAAATAGTCAACCTCAGATCCACCGCCTTAACCAATTTAATATGAAACTTTGATTCGACGTGAACCAATAGGTACAATGTCTTCTTCACCAAAAACATAATTCACTCAAAACATTGAATTAAGTGTTGCAGTTATAATAATGGATTCCACTAACTATATAAAAACCTCCTCTATTATTGCAATTCCTGATCTAACTGAAACTCAACCGCTACCAAATTCTCTGTCTGAAACCATTCTTCCTATACATCGATCAACACACTTAACCATTTCTTCTATTACCAATCATGAAAAGATCTTACCGGTCACTCGAATCATGTTAAATGACAATTTTGCCATCAATGACAACCAATTATGCATCCCTTATGACCACTCCTCATAATAACTCCAAAAACCACCATAATGCCAACAATATTCTCCTTTAGCATTGATGGAAAACACTCTATGAAAATATTCTAATTACCATCCTTATCAGCATTCTACCATACATAACTCCTCCTAAGCTCATACTTCCCATTAAAATTATTTTCACTGAACCCGTACTCCCCTTTTGTCATACAATGAAAAAGGCTCACAAACTGAAATGTGTACAAATATTGCTTAGATTTTGTCAAATACATCCTTGAAATTTTTCTTTGTTGTCTCCAATGATATATACCATGCCCTTTTAAAATGATTCATAGAAATGATATGCCCATGTAGATTAGATGCTAACTCATCCATGTTATCTATAGTGCTCAAGTATAGTAACTCAATTAGAGTTTCAACATTCTTCACATTTTGTTGCATCATTTCTATTGTGGGTGCTAGGTATGTTTTTGATTCAAGTAGTGTGTTGACCCTCTTATCATGTTCTACCTATAAATGCCTCACATTGTGTGTGATCATTTTCACTTTGGCACTGTATTATGATGTAGATCTTTTGATAGGATCAAACTTTTCAACTAAGTTGTCAAACTCCTTATGTGCATCTTCTCTACTCATCTCCAAATCCTTGGTAAAATATGAAAGTTTTGACACTTTGGTCAATAACTGATCGACCTCTTTCAGTTTGTTCTTTGTCTGATCCACAAGTTTTTAAAGTGTCATTTTGTCTTTAGCAATATTCTCTACCAACTTCACTGTCCTTTTCTTCTCATACTAATGATCAACCAACTTCATTGGAGCATTCTCCAAGTTAGGTACTTGATTAAAAATGGCTTTGATCAATATATCCAGTTGATCAATGGGAATATTATGTTTGTCATATTCCACATCAGGAACTAATTTACTGATTATGTTCCCAGTATCCTTCAGCACTCTAACCTTCTTCTTCTTTCCATTTAGTCTTTCCTTTACTACTTTCACCTTAAGCTTCTCAAATAATTCCATCAACTCCTTAGGGATCATCTTTGTTATATCAATAGGTGCTGGAATTTATTCATCTTCTAGTTTCCCTTCATCCTCTTCCTAAGAACTAGAGGAATATTTTTTTCTACTCTTCTTCTTTGTGCTAGTTTCACCAGTTAGGTCTAGCTTCCTCTTTACTAAAAGTAACTCTTCATCACCCTTTTGATCTTCACCTTTTTGTTCTTTCACCTTCTTTGCAGTATGTTCTCTTGGTGCATCCACTTGAGTTTGTGTACCGATAGTTTGTAACTGATCATGGATATCATAGATAACATTATCTATGACATCTCTAAAATCTTCTTCTATTGACTCTTGACCTTGTCCTTTATCTTCTACTGATTTGTCTTTCATTACTTTCTAAGGTTTCAATATCTTTTTCCATATATATATTGTCTCATCTCTTATTGATTGTGTTTCTCCAATGAAAATCATTGTTCATTCCTTATCTTGAATTTTGACCTCATTACTTCAACCATTATCTTCACATCTGTAGTTGTCAATTCAGATAGTAATAGTGCAAGTTCTTGTTCCATCATCACTCTATCAATCTTCAAATCTTCTCTCCATCTCCTATCAATTGTCATGTATAGTTCCTTGGGTATAGCCTTGTATAATTCACTCAATGCTTTGAAAAATTCATTTAGGCTATCTACAATTGCATCCTCTATCTTCTTGTTACCTTCACTATCAAATTTATCAAATTGTTTCATCACATCAGCCATCCTTTCATATTTCTTAACATCTTAGACTATTCTATCAAGAGTGATATTTTTATCAATCTTGACAGTTTTCTTAGTAGGCTTTCCTACTATCGTAGACTTCTTCCCACTAGCTCTTAATTCCTTTTGTTCCTTATCAGACTCATTTTCAAATTTGTCTACTTCAACCTTATCCTTGCTCTCTTTCTTTCATTTTGACTCTTTATAACCAAATGTCTTATCTCTCTTCCTTATATAAGTTTGTTGAATATTCAAAGGTGAATTCTTTAGTGGTTTAGTCATAATAGGAGTATTAATAGGTTGGGTCTATTTTAGTATTGAACTCCTAGTGACTCTCTGAGGTGTTTCTCTTCAACTTCAACTTTGGCTTTCTTAACTTCTGTAGCAGCATATGTGCATGCTTCCTCACTCTCCAATTTCTTCCTAAGTTTTTTCATCATTGCTTGGTTAATGCCACTCATTTTGGCTAATACATCAACTTGTTTCTTTATTTTCCTTTAGATTACCAGTGCCTTCAATTCACTGTGAATTTTTAGAGATGACTCCTCATAAGTTCCAAACCTAGGTGTTGAAGTATCAATATGTTTTGACAATAGTACATCATAATGTATAGTGACTAAATCACCATCTACCTCATATCCCATGACTGGTACCCAAAATGCCCTAGGTTGAACTACTTGCAACATACAGATGTTTGTATCTTCTAGAAAATAAATATCATCTTTATATTTTTCAACAATACCAGTAGGGATTCTCTCTCTCATGTGCATTTTCCCTTGAAAATCTTTGAAATATCCCCACATAAAAATATTAAAATTGTTTCTTAATGTCATGATACATTTCTTAATCTGCATTACTATCAGTTTATCCTATGACCATGTGAATTTACCTATTCCAGGAAAATGATTCTGCAAGTAAATTAATAAACATACCAGGAGTGATCCATATTTTAATTATCATTTATTATTCTTCTTTATCCTTCCCATGTTTATGAAGAATTGACTCCTCAAAATCTCACATAGGTCATAATTGGAATCTTCCTTCACCATTTTGTAAGAAGCATGAATTGCTCCACCATTCAACCGACTAGATTGGTACACTCTATACCCTACCACCATTGAAGAAAACCTCACTTCCTTGACTTGTAATAGCTTAGTGATCTTGTTTGGATTTGGTCAAATGAGTAACCAAATTAGCAGCTATAGTTTGAAGAGTTGGTTTCTCACTGGTCGCGCAGAAACCAATAACCGTATTGATTATCTCCTTCATAATATTGTGTGAATTGTCCAACCATATGAATTGATCATGGAATCTTCTCAATACACATCTTATCCAATTTAGATGAAAATAATCAGGTATCTCAACCACATATGTAAAACCTATGTGCATCAGATGCATATGCTCGTTCTCTAAACCTTGATCATTACATAGTTTAGTGAACTCACCATAGATACCGTAAGCTCCAAGATCTTCCAGCTTATAGTGGATGAATGATAAAATATCTTCTATCAGCAATACACCATGGGGTATCGAGGATAGGGCACCCATTAGATCATTTTCATTTTCCTTCAAAGGATGTAACATAAATACGAGCCTTGGCTCATCATTGATGTCAACCAACACAGGAGTATCCATAATGTCAACAATCAAATCTCTGCACTAACACTTCTACAAAATCTTCACAACACAAGCAATAACCTTCAACTTCACTGATTAGTATTCTTCGATAACGAATATGATTCACCGCTTGAATTCACAATACTCAGACACAAAACACTCTTAATTGCTTTGAAATGTGGACAAAATCTCTAGTAAAACTTGTTAGAATGAAAAGTAACAAATGAGTTTACTTTTCCACCTTTTTATCGTTGACAATGTAAACATTATAGACAACAATCAAATATTGCTTTACACCGGTCACAATAGTTTAAACATAACATTCGTTATATGAACACACAAAAGAAAATATAGCACTTTGTCTTTACTAACAATCATTCAAATAAAAAATAGGCATCTTATTATGCATATGAATCTTACCGCTCATTCACTTATAGGGATTGTTTAGGATGTTTCCTTTGAGTACTCCCCCTAAGAAAAAAATAGACTTAGTTCAGCGATGGATTCTCCACATTTCCTAAATTTGTGGAGATTATTGATGGCTCAGATGAGTTACTTTATCCTTTCTTAACCCATGTCACTTTCATCTGCTTCTTTTTTGCTTCACCATCTATAATGTGTTTCCCTTTATCATTTTCAACCTTGTTCACTGGTTGACTTCTAGTATTCTTCTTTGCTTTGCAATTTCTAGTGAGATGACTAACTTTATTACAAATTTAACAAGTCATACATTTTTGTCTCCAAGGTCCAGCATTAACTTTAGTTGTCCTTAGTCTACAATTCATAGCCATATGTCCATAGTTGTGGAAAATAGAATAGGTGACATCTAAAAATGTCCTAAAGACCTGTAGACACCTAAAATTGACCAGGTGTATCTCAAGCATTCCAAATTACAAATCTCAACCAACTGCTTCAAAATATCATCTCAATGCAAATCAAATGGACATTTATCAAATCAAAGGAACAAAATTCAAATCAAATTAAAAGATCAAATAATCATGAAATAAAATAATTAAATTCAAGCCTAAACGGATTAATCAAATTATGCAATTGATTTTTCAATTGTATAGTTCAAATAAAAAAGGATCAAATCCAACCCAATCACCCTTCCATGGCTAATTTAATTAAATGATAGAGTTATTTAATTCCTAATATCTTTGAGACAACCAACCAACTTTCATTCCATTTGAGAACACCTCAAAGCTTTTGACTTAACCAAACTTTGATCATGATTAACTCACTCTACCCCCTACCCTTGGGAAAATGCTATAAATACAAGTCATTTCCTTTGTGTTTGGGATCCAAGAATTCAAGAGAAAAAGCATCCTTATTATAGGCATATGAGGAGCATTTGAGAGCTTTTAAGAGATTTTTTAGCATTTGAATTACATATAGCATATCATGTTTAGGAGCATTTGCTATTTTGTCTTATAATCTTGGAGTATTTTTTAGCATTTTGAGCATTCTAGCTAGATTTGAGCATTCTTTTTCATACATATCTCGTTCTAGGATTATCCTTGAGAGAGATTAAGCCTGAGAGCTCTCTTGAAAAAGCTTGGATAGAGAACCATGAGATGATATAGATTGTTTATTTTCAATTCTTAGATTAACTTGTTTATCTTTCCATAGAATTGTTGCTTTCATTCTTAATTTCATGAAGGTGTATTTTCTTACACACATAATGGTGCCCACTATGGGGCTCTAAGCCTCTGTATTAACATTTTTTATCATTATATTTGGTCTATTTTCTTTGTTCTTGATGTTTTTCTTGTAGAAAATAGGAGAAGAGCTACGTATGCTACGCCAAGAGCCGCCTACGAACACCAAAACGTCGCCTAAAAAGATTGATTCATCTTCGTCTTTCTTTCTACTGCCGTGTGAGAGATAAATTGGACTGCCTGCCAGATAAATCATGTCACCTGTCAGATAAAGTGCACCACCTATGAACTTTCAACAGCCGCTTATCAGCAATTTCTGACCGCTTTTTATACTTTCTGCACCACTTGATATTTTTATTTTACCGCCTGTGGTATTTTAAGAGCCGATGTTAAAAGTTAAAAGCCGCCTTTAAATTTTAAAGTTGCGCTTAATAACATTTGGTAGTCGTTGTTTAGCTGTAAAATGTCACGTAGTAACTTTTTCTTTAAATCAATTTTTGGTTGATTCTGTCACTTTTGTAATTCTCTGTGTTTTCTTGTTCTGCGGATGAAAAATCACCCAAAGGTGGAGAAACTAGAGAAGTGAATCTCAAGGCCTAGCAAGGAGGTAAGAGTTAAAACCAAGAATGATAAAGAGATTCATAATGCAAATTTTTTAGAGATCTTGTTTGAGGAAGAGCATTTATATGATCATTATATTAAGGTGTTCTTTGCTTATAAGAGAAAATTTCCTACTCTCTAATTAATTTTTCATCCTTACTTTCTTTAAAAGCTTTAATTGAGAAATCATTAATTTGAAGGAGCTTTTAGGAGGTTTTTGTGTCTTTTAAGGTTTTCAAGTTTTCTTCACTTTGTTGTGCTTTGTGTTGACTAACTTGTTGGAGGAGATGGAGTGGGAACGATCGCCACTAGGTGAGTAAAAAAACAAGCCAAATACTCAAAAATGCGCCTAGCCCTTTGCTAACTTCGAAATCAGGTATTTCTCTCATCAAGCTTGCATTTGATCAAATTGTGGCTTTCTTTAAATCTAGCATAAGTATAAAATCCTTTATTTCATCCAAATTGAACAAACATTAGGCATATGCTCTTCAGTTTTTGAAGTGAATCAAAAAGCCAAACGTGCAAAGCCAATTTGGTAGAAGGACAAGGATAGGCAAATTGAACCACACATTTTCATTCTAAGAACCTCCTTGTTAAGGGGTTGAAAATGAACAAAATTGATTAAAGTGTTTAGAACAAAAGGAAGACAATAGGGATATGCTCTTCACTCTTTGAGTGAATCAAATTCCCAAACTTGTTGGACCAAGTTTAATTCCCACTTTTATGAACATGCTAGCTAATTAGAGCTTTTAAAGGGCCTGCCTCCTGTGATTTGCCTTACAAGGACGGTGAGAGGGAACGACCCAAAGTGGGAGATATTTTCTTTTACTGCAATATCATCTTACCCACTATAAATAATGCACTTTTCCTTAATTGGAAAGTGACTAAAACTTGTGCAAGTCATCCTCACTTTCTCTAGTAGTCCTTCGGGATTGTGCAAAATCGTACTTTTGTGCATGTGGAAAGCCCTCAAAGGGGTAAAGGATCTTGTCAAGGTTTAGACCGAAATAGGTTGAGACTTGATAAAATAGCAGACCTACCTTTGTAGAGCCATGTTTAAAAGCCAAATTTGTTGAGGCTAAGGTAGACTACTTGGAAGATATTCTTGTACAAACCTGTTGAAACATCTGAGAACATACACTTTTAGTGTGGTTTTTAGGAATATAATAAAAATCTTACGTGTGTGTTGAGGTTGTATTTCATTTTCATGCAAGAATACTTTTTGATAAATCTAATCAAAGACATTAAAATTTTAAACCCTGAAAACACTATTAAAATTGACAAAATCAATTCTGATTAGTAAAGCATCGCGTACAGTCATTGAAGAGCCACTTACAAATAAAGTTGGGCCACTTATCAAACACAAAAAATCATGTGGTAACATCAAACAACCGCTTGTTAACTGGAAAGAGCCGTGTAGAAATATTTCAAAAATGCCTGGCAACAGAGAAACGCTGCCTGCCAACTGTAGAGCGCCGCGTACAGATTTTCCAGTAACCGCGTAGAATTAGTTAAAGGCCACCTACACATAGGTAAGAGCCACCTGGAAATATTAAGAGGCAAACAGTGGGTACCTACCAAAGGTTTAAGAACAAGAAAATTTGATTTTTGGATACCCTTTTGGATGTTTTATCACTGAGAATACCTGTCTTGATCAGAATCTGCCATTTCTGGTCATTTTGCAAATTCGTACATGGAATGGTCATTGAACAAGTTTGAAAACCTAAGATCCTCATTTTGACATATGTTAATGCCAATTTTCACTCGATCCCATTACATAAAAACTACCCTACAATCAGACGGGTCTTATCTGAGACAAGACTATCCCTTCCCGGGTGATCCCTTTTCCGCAAATCTTATACATGAAACCATCAAAGAAATAGAACCGAGGATGTCTTTTCCATTCGTTCATATAGATCCTGATCAGATTAATCATGTGAACAAGGACTTAACCAAACAAGGAAATGTTGATCCTAATGACAAAGGATCTAACACCAATATCAATGGAGGGACAAACATAGACCCTAACAATCAAGGGATGAATAACACCAAAAACGGGGGCAATATGGACCCTAATGAAGAGGAGCTAACCAATGAAAAGGTTACCGAGGCTATGAAAAGCCCTTTCTTTATGAAACTTGTGGACAAAGTATTGGAAAAGGACAAAGAGAAGTACTTCCTAGACCTAGCACAAATGGGTCTCAAACTTCCACATGATTATGATTTTGCCAAACTCAAGAAAGAAGAAGCAGAGGCTAACTCCATTGATATCATGAACAAGCAATTCCAGCTTTTTCAACTACAATTGGACACATTGAAACAAGGTGGGGCTCCTAAACCTTTTTCTATTGAAGCCTTGTGTCCTTTTCCTTTTGACAAGTCCTTAGTCATGATACCATTTCCAACAAATGCTATTTATCCCAAATATGATAAATATGAAGGGACGTCTGATCCCCAAGATAATTTAAGGGAATTTTTTACCCTAAGTCTATAGTTCATGCATGACACAACTTACCTCATGAGATTATTCCCTAGAAGTTTGGGACGCATGGCAATGGAGTGGTTCTCCAAATTACCCTCCGGTATTAGGACCTTTGAGGAATTGGCCTATAAATTTGTAACCCACTATTCTTATAACATCAAACATGAGGTTACAATGCTAAATCTATGCAATACCAAACAACAAGATGGAGAGGGGTTCCTAATTTTCCTACAATGATGGAGGGCAGTATTTGCTAGATACCCTCAAAGTGTACCCGAAAAGGAAAAGATGGATATCTTTGTGAACAGCCTGAATCATGAAATGAACTATCGATTAAGGCTACAATGTCCTAGATAATTCCAAGACTTAATTGAGAATGGGGTGACCATAGAAGAGGTATTGGTGAAAATTGGAGAAATCAGACTCTACAAAGATAACAAAAATAACAATAAAAATAATACCTCCAACACCAATCAAAATCGAAATAACAACAACATCAACAACAGGCGATATTGGACAAGGAATAACAACAAAAATAAAGGAGTGGTTAATGATGGGGTGGTGGAAGATAATACTTTAAAAGCTATCCCTTTCAATCTTACTCAAAACTCATCTCAAGCCAATAATGTGAATCAAGCACCCAAAGTACCCTTCAACAACAACACTAATAACAACTTTGGGAACAATCAAGGGGCTTCTAAGCCTAAACCGTTCTTTGCACCTACACCCAAAAGGACCTTTACTACTTTGGGTGAACCATTGGAAAATGGATTAAGGACACTTATTGCAAATAATCTTATTGATCTACCAAAGGCTCAACCCTATGAACCTCACATCAAGCCAAACTGGTGGAATGAGAACAACCATTGTGACTATCATCGAAATAGGGGACATAAGACCAATGATTGCCTACGCCTTAAACATGTGGTACAAGATCTCATAGACAATGGTATGATCAAGGTGGATGGACCTCAAAATAATGAAGATCACACAGCCTTTAAGACTCCCTTTTATAAGCATGAAAATGGAGAATCGTCTAATTCCAACAATGGAGGAAATAATGCAAATAATGTAAAAAGCAGTCATAATGACAACTTTGCTCATACTTATGACAATACCATCAATGTTGTTGTGGTTAAAGACCAACCTATTCAAGGATCCACTAATTCCATCATAAGAGGGCAAGCCTTGAAGGTTACCTTACCAGGAGTTACTCCTATTACTATTGGTCCCAAGATGCCAACTATTCTAGTTAAACAAACACCACCTACCACAAAACCTTATAGTTTGGTAGATCAATTACAAAAGACTCCCGCCCAAATATCAATTTTGGAGTTGTTAAAATTATCTCCTAATCACAAGGAGATTTTGGAAAAGGCCTTATGTGAGACCACGGTTCCTATAAACTTGGAAGAATATAAATTTCAGAACATGGTAGGACACCTCATAGCCCCTCATTGCCTTTCCTTTTCGGAGCAAGATGACATGTCTATCACACATCCTCAAAACTTACCCTTGAATATAGAGGTATTAATATAAAGACATAGGGTTAAGAGAGTTCTCATAGATGGTGGAGCTAGTCTAAATATTTGCACTTTAAACCTTGTCAAGTCATTAGGATTATCTGAGTCTTCCATTGATCCAAAGAAGCAAATAACTATTAAGGCTTATGATGAAGAGGAAAGATCTTCAAAGGGTATGATCATTCTACCAATTCAAGTGGGACCTATCAAAAATGACACTATATGTCAGGTCCTTGACATGAAATTGACCTAAAACATCTTACTAGGAAGGCCTTGGATACATGAGATACAAGCGGTACCTTCTACATATCACCAATGCATGAAATTTCCATACCTAGGGGAGGAGATCACAATTGGAGGAGATTCAAACCCATTCCAATATTACAATGCTTTGAAGCCAAGTCATGAATTGTATATTCCTCATAATAGGGAAAGATTTATCCCTGATATTACCATGGAAAAAGCCAAAGAAGAAAGATCAAAACCAACATCAAAAGTCACATCTACTCCTTACCCTATTCAAACTAACTCAACTACATCGACTAAAGGAAAAGAAAAGATGAGTTACGAGGGTTCAAATTCAAAGGATATTTCAGTTCAAACTTCAACATTGAGATTGGAATTTTCTAAACCCACTAAGGAAGAAAGAGAATAAACTAAGAAAGATCACTATGAAAAGATGAGTGACGTAATGCATCAATTTGAAAAACAATGTGAAATTAACTCAAAACGAGTAGGGGAATATTATGTTTCCCTCTTTGATTTACCTACATCTCCAAGGACACATGGGAAACCATCCAAAGATCATCAACCTCACAAGTACAATTCCCATTTTGTGAGGGAATGTGACAAATAAGAAATAGACAAAGAAGATGATGAGGTATTACAATGGCTCTATAAAGAGGATGACAATTTAGCTAATCCCAATGAAAGGGTGCAACATAGCAATATCCAAACTGATCAATATGGAAAAGGATTTGATATCATGAGGAAAATGGGGTATAAGGGAAGAGGACCCTTAGGATTTTGACATAGAGGGTTGTTAGAACCTATTGAACCCATTTGGAGAGCCAAAGAAGAGAAAGTTGGCATAGGTTTTCAACATAAAGGAGAAAGT
>MU225105.1:4130300-4143320 GCA_018584345.1 Thuja plicata | reverse complement strand
GGTTCATCACTCTTCACAGGCTTTCTTTGACATTGTCCTTTGGATCCATTTCTTCCCAAGGGGAGGAATATCATTTGCTGCTTCAGGATCTCCTTTTGGATTCTACATCAGGCATCTACCATTGTGACAAGAGTTTCTTCATTCTGGGGGGACTTTGGTATCTCATCTCTCTCTCATGGGGGGGCTGATTGTACTTATGGTCTTGAGAGAGCCTCTTGAGCCATTTCTTTTCTGCATTTTTCTATCTCTTTTTGGAGAGGGGTTTTTTCCACTGGGTTTTCTTCTTTGTCTCCGGTTTATAGAGATTTTCTTGTATTGGGTACCTAATCAGGCCTTGTTGCCGGGACCCATTTCCTACTTTCATAGCTATGCTAGGTTAGCTTACCCCATGCACTTAGCTTAAGGGGGGTGTTAGAGTAATCATTAGTTTCCTTATTAATTAAATCATGTTGATTTAATTCTAGTTAAGTTATTACTCTTTAGTGCTTAAGCTTTCTCTTAGGTGCATTAATAATTAATTCTTTTATTAATTATTAATGTGCAACCTAGCTTTTTTAGCCTTTAGGGTTTTGTTCACCTTTATAGGTTGAACCTTGTAATTTTTTTTTAATTAATTCAAATTATAATTTCGCTCTCACTTTTTGAGAAACTTCTGAGTTCTTCTTTTTCCTCTTTCTGCTTCTCTTCTGTAACAGGTTATTTGCATGTAGGTGTTTTTGGCGTTCTGTGGATTTGCATCTCTCAAATCCTACAATAATCCTAAGAGGTGAAAACCTGGAAACAGGCGCCTTTTGTCCTTTAGGTGTTTCTTAGTTGCATTTGCACATATTGCGGTTTCCTCATCTCACTTGTCCATATCCTCTTTGCATCTGTCATTCGTGCACTGCCCTAATAAAGTCTCAGAGCTGCATTTTGTGACATTCTAGGTTCAGTTGCCCTAAGTATCACATTGGTCACATTTATCACTTGGGGGCACACATCAAATATTTTTGGTACCAACCGGATTCAATAGTGCAAACATTTTGGTCACATGTTAGAAGCAGATTTTTAGAGTCAGGAGAGACATTTTGGAACCTTTGATGACTATCATTGTTCAACCCTAAACAGTTTGATCGCATAACATGATCCTAGAATCTCAATTGACTTATTTTATCAGGATTAAAATTTGACACACCTTAAATGATCAGATTGTCTGGAATTCTTATTAGAAAATCTTAATACATTTCACAAACACTTGGAATTTTGATGAGTTTTTCATTGCCTTTTTTGAGTCATGTTCTTTTTAGCTATTCAATGATGTTTCGACTAGATTGGCAAAGATGAAAGACATGATGTTTTCTTAATCTTCTGAGTGACTATTTTGAGGAAGATTCTTTAACTTGTGTGAATTAGTCTAAAGACATGGTCATCAAAGAACCATAGAGGACATTCATATGAGATGGAGGGTTGACCTTTGTTTGTTTACACAAAAGGATACCTTGGTTATTTAGATTTTCCATATCTTAATACCAACATCCACTTGCAACATTGAATCTGATTAAACTGGTATTCATACTCCCATAGTTGGTCTTCCAACTAGTGAGGGTTGTACTTGGTTTTGTAGGAGGGGTTACCACACGCAGGAAATTCATATTCATATTCTTATGGTCATAGTAGCACCAGTAAGGATTGTATGGACTCCTAGTTCTACAATTCTCTATGATGAAAATATAGCTCAGTTTGCATTCCTTTTACAAACCTCAAGGACAATTAGTTGCATTGCATTTTGCATGTTAGATTAATTGCATTTTGCATGTTAGTTTAGTTTCTTGTTTTTCTTTCACTTGCGTTCTCAAATGCTTAATGGCTTATCTTTCTAGCAATTTTCCAAGTTCAAGGGGGGGGACAAAGGGTTGATAACAACTTCATCAAATCATATTGGTTTCAAGTCATTCAAAATGAGATTTTCCTTTGCATTCATTATCATTAATCATTACTCATTATACATTCATGTCAGGTGAAAAACAAGAAAAAGATACATTATTCATTAATCATTTTCCATATCATCATTTAGAACTGCATGTCATAAATTAAAATTGCATACATTCCAAAACAAAAAAAGATAGATGCATTTCATTTATCATAAGCACTAAGTATTGCATTCATTGCATTGCATAATCCATACATTGTTAAAACGAAAAACATATAGAGTTAAATTGCATCATTTGCATCCACTTATCTATGTCCTACTCTAATAAGACATTTGCATCCATTACACAATAGAAATAAATGCATCATATAAACATATAGACATGCATAAAAGGAAAATCTCATAACATCATCAAAGGACAAATCACAGATCATCATAAGATAAAAGTCCATCATCAATGTCTATAGTATAAATTAGTACATCAAAGGTACATCAAAGTCCTGATCAATAAAATACATATGGTACATATGATACAAATCCAGGGTCCGTATCTGTCTCATGACCTAGTAGGGGCACCTGATCCATCCTCAGCCAAACATGTGCCTGACCCACCTGTGCCATCAGGATCTCTATCACCTGCTCTATCCTGTGAACCAGGAGGTGCCTGACTAGTGCTTGCACTAGTCGGTAACTGAGCCAGAGTGGCCAAAAACTATTGCAACATGGTCGTGACCTGATCCAATCTCGTTGTAACTGTGGTCATCCCAGCCTGTAACCCCCAAACATCCCGCACTATATCATCTGAAACTGGAGGTGCCTATGATGCTGGAGGAGCCTGTGGTGCCTGAGGTGCTATGGGTACCTGCGATATCACTTGTGCTGTGCTGACCTATGGTTCAACCTGTGGTATCTGTCCAGGAACCTGTCTTGCCTCCTGGACCCGTCTGTGCCTACGTCTAGCCAAATCTGCATCCACTCTCAATGGAGCCTGACCCTATGGTACCTATGCCCCTAATAGTCTCTACCTCGGCTGTCTGAAACCACCACCTTGGCCTCTTGCATGTCTGCCTCTCATCCGAGGCCCAGCTGCTCTTTGTACCTATGGCGCTCTGAGTGCTCTCTAGACTCTGCGCCAGCGTGGTCTACCACCATCACCCCCATCATCTCCACCATCACCATCATCCTCAGAAAGCTCATCAACATCTGGGATAGGCTCTACTGGATCTGTGAATCTCATGAAACGATGTCGCATAAACCACTCTTGATACTCTACTGACATCCTTGCATCTGTAACCTGTGGTAGTATATCCCACACACCATATTCGAGCTAATCTATCTATAAGAAAGCTGACTGGTAATCAACCTACGCTCCTCACATCGACCTCTTTGCCTATACTCTAGCATATAATGCCATACCCTATGGCATATCCTTCATCTAGCCAAACTGGCGTAATACTCTACCACAGCAAAATCTCTCAATAACCAAAGATGACCGACCTATCATCCATCGAGGTAAAAACATGTAGGGTAACTCATCGTCATCCTCCCGCCATCTCTTGCACTGCAAGTATGGCCTCCAAACCACTTGATTAATGTCATCACTCGTGCATCTCCAAAAATCAACCTTGCCCAGACGATGCTGGACAATCATGCCATCATATAGAAATGCATATGGGTAACTGTGATTTTGGACCCGCACTGACACTAGCCTAGTAATAGGGATATGCTCCCATGTCCACAACTGTAACAAAACTACACCTACAGAAATAGCTGCACTGTGCTGATATACAATCTCATGTAAATCATGATATAACTATGCCAATACGCAGGAACCCCAATCTAATCTCTATGGATGAGCAATCAGGTCCTCTATAATCTGGCCCCATCCAACCACAAAACCACGTCCTCGCCTATCTAGCAATAATAATCCTCCTATCATAGCTCCTAATAACGCTGGTAGGGTAGGGAATGAGGCAAACTACACCCAAGTAATGCAATCATCTGTAATGGTGTTATCTCCAAACACCTGTCTGCAAACACTGCTATTGTACACTGCATCATAATACACCTACTCTCCATGAGTCAGGATCCTCAATAGTCTATATACATCCTCTGGCGTAATCGTCATCTTGCCGAGAGGTAAGTGAAAGGTATTATGGTCAGAGTGTCATCGCTCTGCCATAGCTATCAATAAACCTCGGTTCAACTGAAACCAAGGGAGATCCAAAAGGAAACTAAGACCACAAGTCTCAATAATATGCCGCTCAGGTGGCGTAAGCTCATCTACTAGATCAAAAATCTATAACGCTACTCCTCACACCCGCAACTTGTGGTAATGCTCCTACATTTTGAAACAAAGTGCATCATGTTAGTTTTTCTCTTAATGAACCATTCTAAGTCAATCACAACACATTAAATCTATCTTTGCTCTAACTTGAGCGTGTCAACTTATTACTCCTAACCTCTAAATCGTGAGACACAAGGACAATTTGTAATCATTTTTAATCATATCTGATTGACCTATCAAACATTCATCATTATGACTTTTCTAACATCCTAAACACTACGTGACATTCTGGATGAACATTTTCTATCTTGGAACCTAATTGAGTCATCTAGATGATCAATCGAACTAAGTTCATCTATTTTCCTATATCAAACATTCAACTTTATGGTAGGCGGCACTTAATTGAGTGTACACAACTTTTTAAGCCACGCGGCTTTTTAATCTTTAAAAGTGGCACTTTATCATGCGGAGATGGCACTTTACTATTTAGGTGGCCTTTTACAATCCTACGCGGCTTTTAAACTATCATACGTGGCTTTTAAAACATGGTTTTTTTAGGCGGTGTATTGTCTATTTTGGATAGCAATTTTTACCTAGCTCCTACGCGGCTACGGATTGCACGTACGCGGCTTTTCACAGTGCGAATGTGGCTTTTTACAGGCCTACGCGGCACTTTACCTATCCTATGTGGTATTTGGCTAAAACTTTTCTAAAAATCACTAAAAACATGCAATAAATGTCAATTTCAAAGTAATAAATGCACCAAGAAGGTTTGAACCACTCACCAGAGGCCCGTAGTCAGAAGGTCTCTAATATCGGTGCCCTCGCTAGAATCTATGCTCTCGTATGGGGACCACCATTGCTACCAGTCAAATCTAATCTGCATATTCTACTCACTAGGGCATTTGTTTGACATCTTTTCACATCATCATTTATCAGAAATGCAATCATCTTGGATCTATCCTTTAAAATTTGTTCATCAAAAACTTTTACCTATGATCAAGATGATTCCATTTCCAAGGGGGCATCATCATATCATCAAACTGGGATTCTGTAGCATATCTCATATCAAATTTGGGGCATTAAAATTTCAAACTTTATCAATCACAGTTTCATATCAGATTTTCATATCAGGATTTTCATATCGGGATTTCATATCAAGGTTTCATATCAGGGTTTCATATCGGATTTTCATATCAGAGCATCATATCGGATTTTTATATCAGAGAATCATATCGGGATTTTCATATCAGCTCATCAATATCAGGTCAATGATCAAGACAATCAAGCTTTCTTTGAATCAATGTGCTTTGCACATCAATTCAAAGAGGGGCATTTGTAGACACCTAAAATTGACCAGGTGTATCTCAAGCATTCCAAATTACAAATCTCAGCCAAATGCTTCAAAATATCATCTCAATGCAAATCAAATGGACATTTATCAAATCAAAGGAAAAAAATTCAAATCAAAGGAACAAAATTCAAATCAAAGTAAAAGATCAAATAATCATGAAATCAAATAATTAAATTCAAGCCTAAAGGGATTAATCAAATTATGCAATTGTATAGTTCAAATCAAAATGGATCAAATCCAACCCAATCACCCTTCCATGGCTAATTTTATTAAATGATGGAGTTATTTAATTCCTAATATCTTTGAGACAACCAACCAACTTTCCCTCCATTTGAGAACACCTCAAAGCCTTTGACTTAACCAAACTTTGATCATGATTAACTCACTCTACCCCCTACCCTTGGGAAAATGCTATAAATACAAGCCATTTCCTTTGTGTTTGGGATCCAAGAATTCAAGAGAAAAATAATCCTTATTATAGGCATATGAGGAGCATTTGAGAGCTTTTAAGAGATTTTTTAGAATTTGCATTACATATAGCATATCATGTTTAGGAGCATTTGCTATTTTCTCTTATAATCTTGAAGCATTTTTGAGCATTTTGAGCATTCTAGCTAGATTTGAGCATTCTTTTTCATACATATCTCATTCTAGGATTGTCCTTGAGAGAGATTAAGCCTGAGAGCTCTCTTAAAAAAGCTTGGATAGAGAACCATGAGATGATATAGATTGTTTAGTTTCAATTCTTAGATTAACTTGTTTATCTTTCCATAGAATTGTTGCTTTCATTCTTAATTTCATGAAGGTGTATTTTCTTACACATAAGACCTAAGAAACCTAGAGACCTATGCGCTTGGACAACACTTATTGAAAATGAAACCTAGACTAAAACCTAACCCTCAAAGCAAAGCTTGAGGTGTATTCCATTGACTGGAATTTGCAGAACTTCTCTATTAGTTGTGGACAACTGATAAGCATTGTTTTCCCTACAGGCTATAATAACAAAAGGGCATGCCCAAAAGTTATCAAATTTATCATGTTTCCCTGGCCTGCTTTTTAGTACATCCCACTTGAGTACTAGATCACCTTCTTTGTAATCCCTAGATGTAGTCTTCTTATCAAAAGACCTCTTAGTTTGTGCTTGAATCAATTCCATAGTTTCAAATGCCCTTTTTCTTTCTTCCTCCAACTGCAATAAACCAGCATACCTCAAGGCAAGGGAACCTCCTTCTTCAAAAAGTAGCATTTGATCAGCTAGCTGTAATGCAGGAAATTCTGTATATATAGGTAATGTGGCCTCTTTTCCATAAACAAGGACATAGGGTGAGTTCCCAATAACCTGCTTAGGTGTAATTCTATCCAGCCACAAAGTTGCCTTCAACTTAGAGTGCCAACCTCTCTTGTTTCCTTGCAAAGTCTTCTTGATGATCCTGATTAGGTTTTTATTGGTAGACTCTACAAGACCATTACCTTGTGGATAGTAATTAGAAGAAGTACTTAAATAAATACCATTCTTGACAGCCCATTCGGTTATAGATGATCCAACAAAAGTCAAGGCATTATCTGATACTATGGAGTGATGAACTCCAAACCTTGTAATAATATCATCATAGAAATTCAAAACAACATTTCTAGAAGATTCCTTTAGTGCGCTGGCCTCAGTCCACCTAGTAAAATAATCTATAGCGGTCAAGATCCATTTGTGCCCTGCACTAGAATTAGGTTTTATTGGGCCAATAAAGTCCACTCCCCACTTTTTGAATGGCTGATCAACAATGATTGGTTTCAATGGAAATGATGGAAACCTTTGTTTTCCTGCAAACATAGCACAATTTTGGCATCTTCTCGCCCATGAATGAGCATCTTTGAATAAATCTGGCCAATATTAGCCAGCTCTTAGAATTTTCCATGCTATAGTTTTGGGGCTGAAATGCCCTCCAGAAGATCCATCATGAAATTCAGACAAAATCTTATTCTGATCAATATAATCTATACATCTAAGAAGCATACCAGCAAGATCTTTCCTATACATAATGTTATCAATTAGCACTTAAGGAATAGATTGAAGCTTGAAGTACCTTTTTTTGGCTTTATCAAGATTTATTGGACATTGACCAGTTTGCAAAAATTTGGTCATATCTTATAACCATGATGTAGAATCATTGATTAATACAGGATCACCTTGGGGTAAGATAGCCTCTTCAGTGGTCTTAACCTAGTCTTCTCCTTCTTCCATCTGAGCACATAAGCCTTTCCTTCTAACCAGCTTGGTCACATGGATTTGTACATCATATTTCATGACTTTAGTTATCCACCCTGCCCTCTTTTCACTGATATCTTTATTCAATAGAAATTCTTTAATGCTAGGGTGTGCAATCATTAGATGTATTCTATTCCCAGCAACCATATGCTTAAAATTCTTTAAGGCTTTTATAACAGCTAGTACATTTTTTTCTACAAAACTATATTTTCCCTCATAACTATTCATACCTTTACTAAAAAAAGCTACTGGTTGCTCCTGCCCTTCCTCATTCTTTTGCACTAGCATTGCTGAAACTGTGTCAATACCACCATAAGCATATAAAACAAAATCCTTAGAGAAGTTAGGATTAGCTAAAGTAGGGGCTGAAGATAAGGAATGATTAATTTTCTCAAAACTCTCCTTTCCCTCAACAGTCTAGCTGAAAGGCACATCCTTTTTTAACATAGTAGTCAAAGGTTTCAATAAATTTGCAATATTAGGAATAAAGCGCCTAACAAAATTTATCCTTACAATAAAACTTTGCAATCCCTTTTTATGTTTTGGCAGTGATAATTCAAGAATTGCATGAATACTTTCAGGATCAATTATTGTACCTCCTTTACACACTTGGTACCCCAAAAGTTTGCCTTCATGTACCGCAAAAATAGACTTCTTTGGGTTAAGAGAGATTCAAACTCTCTACATCTCTACAAAATTTGTTTCAAATGGTCTATGTGTTGGTTCACAATCTTGTTGTAAATGGTAACATCATCTAGATATACTAGAACAAAGTTATACATCAAATTTTTGAAAGCCATGTCCATTTCTTTCTAAAAAGTAGCCCCTACATTTGACAGCCCAAATGGAATTCTTCAGTAAGCCATTGTACCCCATTTAGTGGTAAAGGTTGTTTTGAATTGATCAGATTCTTTAACCAAAATCTGGTTATAACCAGAATATCCATCCAAGAGTGAGAATCTTTTAGAACCTAAAAAATATTGAAGGATCTATTCCATGGAAGGAATAGGATGCCTATCCTTCAGAGATTCCCTATTAAGGTCTCTAAAATCTACATAGAGTCTTGTCTCTCCATTTTTCTTCCTTACTGAAACTAGATTGGACACCCATGATGTATGCTTTATTGGGAATACTATGCCTCCATCTAAGAGCTTTCTTAGTTCTTTTAGCATTAAAGGTTCTAATTTGGGGTTTATGGGCCTTTGCCTTTGCCTGATTGGTCTTGCATTTGGTTCTAACTCTATGGTATGTTGAGTTAGTTGAAGATCAAATCTTTTTAAATCAGCATAATCCCAAGCAAATACATCACTATATTCTCTGAAAAGATCAATAAAAATTTATTTTTCTTTGGGAGAGTTTATTTTACCAACCTTCAGATACTTGTATCTAAAGATTTCCACCTCCTCATAATGATCTTCTTTAACCAGTAAACTATTTATACTCTTTCTAAATTGATCATAATAATTAAAGGCTGACTCCAGGCTGACCAATCCTCTTGGAATCTTGTTACTCTTCAGCTGGATCACTTGATTCTCCATTTTTTGATCATACTTATCACTTTAGGGGCTAAAAACCCTTCAGTTTCTGTCATAAAACTCAAGATGTGTTCATCAGTATTGAAAACTTGCCAATTAGCATCATTGTCTGGGATAGATGGCCTTGCAACAATTTTAACATGTGACTGGTCTGAAATCAGTCCTTATTTTCTGTAATTGAAGCATGTGCTCCAATACCAACCAATCTGTCAGCATGCATATTTTTCCTTCTAGGTATGGAAATTATTTTAAAGGTATCAAAATCTTCCAAAATATCAAACTCTCTTGACTTATACAGCTTTAAGAGATCATTCTTAACAGTATTAATTCCTCTCACCTGCCTCACTATCAACTCACTGTCTCCAAATGCCCTTAAACATTTGATTCCCCTTTCCTTAGCCCACTCCAAGCCCTGGATCAACCTCTCATATTCTTCTATATTGTTAGAACATGGAAAAGATAACTTATAAGCAGCATAAAATTTATCACCATGAGGTGATACCAACATAACTCCTGCACCAATACCATCTTTGTTCTTAGATCCATCAAAATATAGATCCCATAGCTAGTTAGATATTTCAGATTCAGGATGTTGATCTTTAATCAGATTAGGAACAACTGAACCAGATTCTAACATTACATAATTATAAAAACCAGCATCAAAAACATCAATATCTTGATCACTTCTAGCTACCCATTCATCTAGGAAAAAATCAGGATATCCTTCAGTTTGTGTGTTATAAGATGAAGTCTCATTGATTTCATCTGGATCCATGATCACACAACTTGCATTCATGGGGCTAGGATTATAAGGCTATATATGATCTTTGGCCCATAACTCTAATTTTATGGTCACCTTTGCACCATATCTAGTTCTCAAATACAGGTGAGACCAATCTGATAAAAAATATCCATCTATCTTGGTTGTGAAGTCTCTTGATAAAAACAGAGCAAAGTAAGGTGGTAGATCTATGACAAAAATATCCTGAGAAATGGAGAATTTTGGACATGTGTGCAAGGTTAAACTTGCATTTTTAACAACTACTACTATTTTAACTGAATAACCATCAAGCTGAACAACTCCTTTCTTTAGGGGTCCATACTTTAAACTCAACAAAAATGCTATGCTCTTTGGCATGACAGTGTTGGTTGCTCCACTGTCAACCATACAATTATGCACCAATTTATCTCCAATGATTAAAGACACATAAAATGGAGGAGGCTTAAAATTTGCAGATTTCCTACCTTCATTTTCTGTCATTTTCTGCATATTGGCTGACTTTCTTTCAACTGGTATTGCTGATTGCTTCAAATCTGCAAAACCTTTACTCTCTTGTAATACTGGTTGCTGCACCTTACCAATATTTATTTCTTCTTTAATCACTTCATCATACACCTTTGAAGGCTCTGAATTGGCCATGACTACTCTTGGAGGATGATTCACAACTTGATGTGGAATTGTTGTTCCTTTTGACAGCTCCTCTTTCAACAAATCAGTTTGCCCTGGAATAGCTAATGAATCCCACATAGAAATTCAAACATTCATCTTTTTCACATTATCAATAATGTTATAAGGAACAGCAAACTGTACCTTCTGAGGTGACTTACTAATACTTTGATCCGGCTGATTCTGATACTGTGTTTCTCTATTGGCATGAGTAGAGGCCCCTTTTAGGATTGAAACTGGTGGAATGGTTGATGATTGATTTGTAGTAGCAATCCTAGGAGTCGACTGCTCAGATTCTAGATCTCTCTTCTTGGATCTTGTGTTTGCTGATATGGATGAATCATCATTCACTCCACAGAAGTCTTCCTCTTGCCAATTGAGGAATGCAGTGTCATGAGTAGTTGTATCACAGCGTTGCTGAGCCTCTTCAGTGGATATAGTAGGTTGAGAATCCATTACACTTTGAACCATTAAGGCTTAATTTAGCACTCCATTAGTACACTTAGACTGACTTTGTTGTTCATTGCAGGGATAACACCATTCATAATCTACAACAAGGTTATTTTAGCTAGGAACAATATCCCTAACAACATTTAGAGGTGTTGGATTGTAAGGCCTATAAGGCCTTTGATTCCAGTTTTGCCTATTGGTATTACTATTTCCTTGGTATTGTTGTTTGTTGCCTTGATAACTGGGCTGATTAGGCTACTGAGATGAAGAACCAGAAAATTGACCTTGAGTATGGGCTATTGGATGGCTTTTCTTCCTTTTCAAGTTTACTAGTTCATTCCCAAAAGTTTGTAGCAAGCTCTCAATCTTTTATTGACTATTTTTTATGCTTTGCAATTTACTGGGAGGAACAATAGGCATAATTTCTTCACTTTTATAAGATGGTAATGAGGCTAGAGGTGGGACAACTAGTGACATATTGGATTGGATGTTAGGAAAATAAGGCATGGGTGGCCTAAGAGCTATCTTTCCTGCCTGAATGAGACTATTCTCTGCCCTTATTACAATATCAAGAGCTTGAGGTAAAGAATTCCCTCCCATTGACTGGATCATTACTGAAATATCACTATTCAAGCTTTTAAGAAAGTACAAAAATTCATACTTGGTAGAGGGTCTTACCGTGGTAGGGATCCTATTCCAAGTCTTCTTAAATATGAGATTAAAATCATTTAGTTCCTCTTGTAGAGCCCTTTTAATGGTAGCTAGTTTCTCTGCCAGAGATAAATTGTCAGATTTATCCTCAAAAAACTTAGAAAGCCTTTCCCCAAAAACATCCCATTTAGCAATATAATTTACTGGAAGATTTCTGAACCAGTCAAGAGCTTTACCTTTAAGTGATGCAACCAACAGCTTCATAGCCACATCTTCCTTTGTGACATGATGGACATTGCACAGAGATGCAATATCTCTGATGTGTTCAATAGCTGTCACTTGACCTTCTCCAATGAATGATGGGAAACCTTTCAAGGCAGCCAAAGGTATATTTTTGTGATTTGCAATCCGGAGAGGACTACCTTGATCAAAAGGGACAAATGGAAGATTTCTTGCCATTCCTGTAGCTAGTGGTACTTGTTGCTAAACAACAGGTACAACAGGAGCTTGAGTATGTTGAGCTGCCTTCCTTTGGTAAGTCATTAAATTATGGGGATTTGCTATAGTAACACTTGTAGAAGCTCCAAAAATAGAGTTATCTATAAACAAATTCTCAACACTTGGAAATTCTGATCTGCAATGAGTAGGAACACTTAGATCTTTAGGAAGATTGATTTCTTCAATAATAACCTCAATTTCCTCTAAATTTACAGCTTGATCTTCAAAAATGGGGTTATCAAATGAAGAGAAATTTGAATTCAATAGAGTACCTCTTGGATTTTGTGATGTTCTTCCACCTCTAAATGACCTTCCTTCCCTTTTCCTTGAATGTAACTCCTAGTATACAAATCCTTCCTTGTTTGATCTAGTTGGAGTTCTGCTCATTAAAATCCACATTGAGAGCTGAAACTAAAATTTAAAACAACCAGAGAACTAACAACTCAGAACTGAGAAGCAATTTGTGGTGCCACCGGGTGTGCCAAAAACTGTTCAGGGTTATAATTGTCACCCTAACTCAGGCATTAAGGCTTCATGACAATTCTATCTGACAATGGAAACTTCCTCTAGCTATGGGTGAACTATGGATGAGGAAGAGTCTCTGGATTCTAGGCCGGTTCCTATCAAAT
>MU225105.1:4115366-4130108 GCA_018584345.1 Thuja plicata | reverse complement strand
TAGGCTAAACTGATTTCAATATTAGGGTTAAACCACAAATATCTCAAATGGTCAGCAAACATACATTTTCCACACAAGGTTTTAAATAATTGATCACCTTAAGAAGGAATATAGATGCACTCTCTTCCCTTGGATAACATTGAAAAATAACACTTGCAAAGAAAGATGAAAATAGGATCATAGAATCAAAACTCTGATTGTATGAACCAATGAAAACATCTACTTTATTCTACACCAAAATTTGACAAAAATGTGGTTACAAACATGAATCCAAGGTACTAAAGAACAATAAGCTCACTTTGCCTTCTTTTCAAAATCTGCAACTCCAACGGATACAAAATGCATAAAAAGGCTATAGGAATAAGAAATTCACTAAAATCTCTCTCTTCACAATCTTGACCCCCCTTACTATGAAGCAAAAGAATCCACTATATAGCCAACATGGCTTATTTCAAAAATATTTCCCCCGAAAAAGCCTTCCACAAGATTAGATCTCCTAAACTATTGGGCCAAATTAGCACCCAAAATCAAACCCTAAGTTTTAGCCCCTATAAAGTTGATAAATAAAAATATATCTTATTACATATCTTATCAACTATTTAAAATATTCTCAAAAGAAAAAACTTGAATACATAATCCCCCAATGCAAACACTACAACGCTAATCCTAACATAACCCGATTACACAAAAGATTTAACCCTGCCGACACCATACTTGAGCAATTAGTGTAACTGCAGTTTGTTTATTCAATCATAATCCACCATCGACATGACCAATTTATTTTGAAAAGATAGTTTTATACTTTGTGGCACTAAAGGGTACCATCATGGCAATATGGAGGGAATGTCGATGCACTGGGAACTGTAACTGTATTTACTCCATCTGACAGTGGACTTCAAATTTGGGTAAAACATAATGCATATTCATCGGTTTCATTTGTATCTTAGGGTTTTTTCCTTTGTGGTGCCGCCATGTTGAATCTGGATACCATGATCTTCTGCAATGTATCCAACTGTATTCTATGGAGAAGCTCCAGATTCATGAGCTTTATGAGGAATAAAAGATGTAGTTTTTATTCGCCATAATCCATGGCATCTTTTATTGACTTTCTCTTCAATACTGCTAGATTTCTTCAGTCCTTTCTTTGGTCGAGTTCAGGTTTTAACAGTGATTTATCTTCCATTTTCTTGAATGTTGGAACAACTGGTGGTGTATTGTCTTTAAGCCAATACAAATGGCTCTGCAAAATTGCTTGTAACTTGGGTTCTAGAGTTGATGTTTAGTCGACCACCACTGCAAGTCTGGGAGCAATATCGAACTATGGGTGAGGTGTTGAGTTACCATGAAACTTGGCTTTGAACTAGGGATATCTCTTCCACAATTTTAGACTCATCCCCAGTTCACAGTGTAATATGGAGCTGGGAGAAACACCGCGACCTCTATTGTTTGTTCTTTGAATCCATATCGACACCACTCCACAGATAAGAGATTTGTTATTTTGCTTACTACTTTTCAAATGTAAAACAAGAATGCACTATTGTAGCTGATAATCATGTAATCATTACTTAATGTTTAGGCTTTGCTTGATGTCGACTGTTGTGAAACACTCACATAGCTGTTGAACTGGTCTTTGTTTGTTGTTAAGCCCATCATTACATTACTGCTTAATGTTGAACTTTGCTGTTGACTGTTGTCCATGTTGTCATTTGCAATACCCACATGGCTTTTGAAGATGCATTTACTGTTTATCTTGATGCTTGTCTAGGTTTATAGTGAAACACAAGTTTTCTGACTGTCAAATGCTCTTTTTCTTTTAAAAACACTCCTCTTTTGGTCTTCGAACAAAACATGAAATAAGAATAAAAAAGATGCTTCCCTGTTTGAGCCAAACATCCACTGTCTGAAACAACATACACAAGATATTTTATTATGTTTAAAAACACATTCAGTTCACAGTTTTACTGCTAATAATGTGAGCATTTTAGAATGGAAACACAATATGTTAAAAATGTTGTTGTCTTCAATGCAGAAAATACACTATCCTCTTTTTGAGATGTATGAGAATGAAAACCCATGGGGTTCGAGCACGGGCCCGTGACTCCCATGGGTTTTACTCAAAATAGGAAACCCTAATTTGCATGCATATTTCTTTTATCAAGATTACATACCCTGCACTATTATCATGAATGAACATCTTTTCTTAAAACATCAGTATGAGATGTATTTGTTTTAAAACTTTGCATAAAGATACTCTCTTGGAACTTTGTCTGAAACACAATATACATAAGATATGAAACTACATTCTTTTAGAACCATTAAACATGATCTCATCTGATGAACCTCCTGGATATTCTATGATATTATGTCCATCATGTTTGTCTTTTGTGTGTGTTTCACCATTATGAATGTAACCCCATGTTGATATTGAGATTGTCGATCACTATTTCCACTTGCAGCTTTCACATCTCTTGTTATGCATCACTTTCTTTGCAAATTTAGTTGTTTAAAACAAACACAATAGTATCTTCTCATTTTATAGAATATATGCACAATCTTTTTGCATGTGGTTTTCAATTTTGATCTACAAAATGAACTTTTAACAGTTGTCTGAAAGCAAGAAGAGGCACTTACTATAACAGCATTTCTCAATCTCCTTTATTTGCATGAAGATAATGAAATTTCATATTCTTTCAATTCTGTACTTCTCCAGTTCATTAAAAACATTTCTTTGCTCATGTGCCTCTAGTAGCATCTTTTGAATTCTTTAGTTCATTTGCATCTTCTTCTGCATTCAATTATACATACCTGCCCACTTGCACACAAAACACTGCTTAATTTATTAAGTCATCAGATAACATGAATCAATTAACATTTGTGAGTGAGTGTATGCTGAGATGGCATTCACTCATGAATGTTGGTTGATTTTTAGCATTTGTTGAACTAGTAGGTTAATCAAATTCTGAAAAAAAATTCTCAGATGCCATGCTAAGTTATTTTTATTCAGATATCTGATTACATAGAAAAGAATAACATATATCAAAGTGATCATAAAAAGTAAAAGGTTTCATGTTTAGAACAAGTCCCTGTAATACTATTTTTTAGATACTATGGATGAATGTTTTCTTGTTACATTGATTTCATCAGATTGATATGCAGCCTTAGAAGAACTAATTGTATGATTTTTGTGTTCTATGTATTGCTTAGATCCAGCTGGATCTAACACCCCACTTTCTCTCATGATGCAGGTGAACCCTAAAAGACCTAAATGCAGATGAAGATATGGACTATGGAGACCTAGGAACTGATATGAAACCATCAAGAAACTAACCACAAGGCAATGCATGGGACCCCTACTCCATACTTTCAATTATGCCTTCTATTCTGCAATGTACTATTATTTTGACATGAAAAGAAAGATGAAATGACACTTGTACAATACATTCAGTTTGAATGCACAATGTAATTGATCAATTATAATTTGGAAATTCTGGAATGTGATCAACTCTTAGAGTACAAATAATAACTTATGAAAATGAACGTAATGATAGAATGTTGATTAATAATATCTGAAGGATAATATTAATGGGACTTTTCTAAAAATGCATTTTTTTCCTATTTGTGGTTACTTTGATGCATGCTGAAAATTAGGATAATAGTAATCATATAACCACTGGTTGTTGATTATATCCCTCCACTCATCAACCCTATGTCCAAATTTGTTGCAAAAATAAAAAACTCCATGAAATGCATTAGATCTAGCATTGTATTTATCAGTTCTACCATAGGAATTTCCTAATCTAGTAGTAGGACCTCTAGGCATAACATTAGGACTAATAGGTTTAGACCAACATACATTACCAGTATGACCTTCCTTATAATAGTTAAAATATATCAGTCTATACCTTCTCTTACCAGTGTTCATCTTAGCCTTGGGCATTGATTTATCTTCAGCATTGATGTCCTTAGTGCCAGATGATTCACCAACTTCAAAGTTTGAAAAACCTACACCTTATTTCTCTCCATTCCTCCTCTGAATCGCGATTTTGTCATCAAGTTTAGCAGAACTTTTATTGAATTTATCCAGCAGATCATTTGCATCTTTAATCTCTTCTTTCAGCTTCTCATTATCTTTCCTCATCCCCTCATTATCTCTTAAAATGTTAGTATTTTCTTCATTTGTGTCATGTAAGTGTTCATAAAATACATCAACCTCTTTCTCTGATTTGAATAGTTGCTCCAACTTTTATGTTAGGGTTTCATCTTTAGCCTTCAGGGAATCTTCAACAATTTTCTTTGCATCGTCAACATCTCTTCTTCCTTCAAGCTCTTCACACATCCTGATAGACTGACTGTCAAGCTCTCTTTTCATATTTTCCACTTCTTTATGTCCATTATTTTTATCCATTTGATCTACAAGTGCTTTCTCAAATTCTTCAGACATAGTACCTTCAGATAGTTGATTAATGCAATCTTGGCTTTCAATAAATATCTCAATAAGTTTGCATCTTTTGCAAGGGAGTTCCTAAACTTTTCCTTCAATTCATTGATTACTTTGTTTGCATCCTCAAGTTTCCTCTCATACTTGTATCTCTCCATGTTGGTTTTTAGGGATCTTTTCCTCAAGCAATTAAGCTTAATATCAAGAGGACCAAAGCTATGATACAAATTATTAGTATTCAGAGGCACCAAGAGGGGGGTGAATCAGTGCAAACAAGTACTTAATAATTTTCTCCACCAATCTAACAAAGTTAATCAACAACTTCCAAACAATGAAACATACAACTAACAACATCAAATAGAAGTAAATAACACCAAGAATCCAAATAAGCATCACACATAACATGCAAAATTTTCACATGGAAACCCTTGTAAGAGAGAGAAAACCATGGTGGGGATGACACCCACAAATGCACTTCATTGTAGTATAAAGTGTTATCCCTGTTAGGAGCTACAATACCCTATCAATGGTTCACCTTGTTAAAAGTGATTAGTACCTTGTTAGAAGTACCAAAAAAACTATTAGAGTCTACCTCACTAGAGGATTTCAAAACCCCAATTTAAAAGTTACCTTGTTAAAGGATTTATAATAGGAACCTGTTAAAGTTCACCCAATTAAGGGATTTAGCTTCCCAACCTAGCAGGTTGGCCTAGAGTAATGAACTCTATATCTCTTGATCTATAGAATTGCACTATTTTCCTATCAAATCCACTCTTCTCTTTGCTTTCTAATGCTGCACTAATTTCTTCTCCTTCAATCTCTGATTTCCCAACTTGGAAATACAATCACAACCCTAAATCAAATGATTTAGATCACCTTATATAATTTTGTCCTTAAGTCACTTAAGACCTAGAAACTTTCCATCATAGTTGATACAAAGTATTGACCAACCACCTTGAGATCAACATCAACAATACCTAACATGTCAGCATCAAACATAATATCCATGTTTATGACCAATATCCAACCTCATATCCACCACCTTAACCAATTTAATATGAAACTATGATCGGTGAACCAATAGGTGCATTGTCTTCTTCACCAAAAACACAATTCACTCAAAACACTAAATTAACTGTCGTGATTGGAATCCTGGATTCCACTAACCATATAAAAACCTCCTATATGATCACAACACTTGATCTATACTAAAACTCTATTGCTACCAAATTCTCCAACTGAAACTATTCTTCTTGTACACCGAACAACGCACTTAACCATTTCTTCCATTAGCGATCATGCAAAGATCTTACCATTCACTCCAATCATGTTATCTGACAATCTTTCCATCATTGGAAACCAATTATGCATCCCTTATGACAACTCCTCATAAGAACTTAAAAACCACCATAATTCCAATAATGTCATCCATTATTGACCTTCCCAAAACAAAAATTGTCTATTCTTATGACATGATGTGAGATAGTAATTGTTTGAGCCTATTTTCCAAAACCTTGGCCATCATCTTATATAATATATTGCAAGGAGGGATGGGCCAAAAATCCTCTAATCATGTGGCCTTCTATTTTTTGGGTAGGAGGACTATGAAGGTGTTATTAACCTCTCTAAGTAATCTTCCAAAATTTCTAGCCTCTTATATGGCCTCTACGAGTTCCACCCATAAAATATGCCAACATTTTTGAAAAAATCTAGTAAGAAAAACATCTAGGCCAAAGGCCTTATCAGGGTGGATTTTTTTGAGGGTCATCTATGTTAGAGTAATAAAGTGATTCCACTTATTAATTAAATCATATTGATTTAATTATTAAGTCACTTATTATCTCTCTTTTACTTAAGCTAAACTTTAGGCATATAATAATTAATTCTTTTATTAATTATTATTATGCAACCTAGATTTTCCATTTAGGATTTCTCATTTAGGGTTTCGATATCCTTTTATAAGGATTCCCTCTTTGTAAATTATTCAATTCGATGGTTATTAATTAATTGAGGATGTTATTGCATTAAGAAGTTTTTCTACATTGTTTGCACAATATGTTTCCTCTTCCATTGATCTGTGATTTTTGGCCTCCATAGCTTTTTTGCTTCTCTCTTTCTGTGACAGGTTTGCATGCAGGTGATTCTTGGGAGCTATGGGTTGATAGTTTTCATCAACTCCATGGTATCAGAGCTCCAAATCTTTATGCCCCTATTCTCTTCATGAGAGATTTGGCCTTGTTCTTTAAATCTGTGTTTTTGAGAGGTTTTTGTCTCAGATTTTTGTAGTTTTTGAGAGAATTTTTTGTTTGGAGTAGTTTGAGAAAAACCTGACATCTGGGTTGTGTCCAGAATGCCCCCAAAACCCCTATTTTCATATAAGGCACATCTTATTTGGACACAGTTGAAATTTGGGCCCTATTTTTTCTTGGCACACTTTACGAGGCAAAAACTTGCCTCAATTTATGTGCTCCCTCGATTTGTGTCTCGCCTCGATTTCAGTGTTGCCTTGATTTTCATGCCTCATCATTTTTCATGCCCCCCAGTTGCATGGAGGAGAGAGAAAATGATAGCCCTATATTTTTTTAAATTTTTTTTTAAAACAAAAAAAATATAAAGTTTTTTTTTTTTTTTCTTCAATAAAAAAAACACTATTTTTTTAATTGTTTTAAAAAAAAAAACAATTGTTATTTTTATTGTTTTTTTTCATTTAAAAAAATAATATTTTTTGCCAACTTTTGCGAGAAATCCGGAGGCAGGCCAGACTTGGAGGTATCTCCAGTTTAGCAGGGCTTCGCCATTTTTGGCTGAGGTTTCATGAGGTTCACTTCTGTTTTGACCTCCTAGTGATTTGATGCTCATATCTGGAGCAAATGGAGGCCAATTTTTGACTTCCTTATATTTCCAGAAAGCTCTTTCTGAGATGGACGCCTTTCTAGAGGTTCAATTTTCTAATCTTTCCATCTTGTAGGTATTTTTGCCTGTCAAAGTCAGCAATCTATTTTGCACTTCGGGAGCCATATCTTGCTCTTCTAGACTCCATTTTTTGACTTTTGCATGGTGTCGGAAAGCTGGTTCTATCCTCTTTCTTCTTCTATGGGTCTTACACCCAGATTCTGCTCCATGTATCTATGTATTCAATTTTTTTCTTTATGGCATTATGGTAGATATCTTGGATGTTTCAGGTCCTAGGATCATTTCCTTCTCTGAACATTGTATACTCCTTTTTCCATAGCTTTATTTTGCAAATGCACTGAGATAAAGCGTCATTTGATGCATGCTTGGGGTTTGATTGTACTCACACTATATTATAAAGCGCCATGGGGGGTTTGATGTTTGCTTTCTTTTCCATCTACCTTTGTCAAGTGAGTGTCCCTTCCACGATATTAACCTCATTATGTGTGCCAAGTGAGTTTTTCTTCCACGACACCATCCTTTATTTATGCTTGTACGTTCTTCCTCATGCAGTGTTTCTTGGCAGTCTATTTCAGTGTACCTGTCATACCTCTCCCTACTCAGCATTATGGGGGGTATCTCATGTTGGTTCTAATGCTTCCTTGGTTCGATGGAGTGATCTATGTATTCAGTATTTGTTCCTATATACTAGGCAGATGCAGTGGATGGTACCTATACATTTCAGTGAGATGGATCATTTACCATATGGACACTCTTTTTTCATTCTTGTTTTGGAGACATTCTTCCATCTTTAATTAATCAGCTCTTCAGGCTTTGTTTAAAGTCTTCTCTACCTAATCATGTTCTATTACAGTGGAGGTTCCAGCAGTCATTTTTTTACTGTGTTTGCAGCTTCATGCTTCAAAGGTGTTCTACATGTTCTTTCTTTGTTCCTATTTTCTAGGACATTATCTAGTTTGGAGGCTTCTTATGTCCTTCACTAGGCTTCATCTCTTTTTGGAGAGGGGTTTTTCCCACTGGGTTTTCTCCTTTTCTCCTCTTTACATAGATTTTTTGTATTGGGTACCTCAACAGGCCTTGTTGTTGGGACCCATTTTTCTTGCTTTTAGTAGTTGTTTCTAGGTTTTTAGCTTCTCCCTAAGTTTATCTTAAGGGGGGGTGTCACAGTAATAAAATGATTCCACTTATTAATTAAATCATATTGATTTAATTATTAAGTCACTTATTATCTCTCTTTTACTTAAGCTAAACTTTAGACATATAATAATTAATTCTTTTATTAATTATTATTATGCAACCTAGATTTTCCCTTTAGGGTTTCCTGTTTAGGGTTTTGATATCATTTTATAAGGATTCCCTCTTTGTAAATTATTCGATTCGATGGTTATTAATTAATTGAGGATGTTATTGCATTAAGAAATTTTTCTACATTGTTTACACAATATGTTTCCTCTTCCATTGATCTATGATTTTTGGCCTCCATAGCTTTTTTTCTTCTCTCTTTCTGTGATAGGTTTGCATGCAGGTGATTCTTGGGAGCTGTGGGTTGATAGTTTTCATCAACTCCAATAATCTCCACTTTTATGATAGAAAATTCAACATTCAAATTTTTTTCTTGTTATCACTGATAAATTTTGGGATGTGTCGAAGAAGCTCCTAATGAACAAAAAAATAAGATCCCTCCTAGTTGTTTAAAAGTGTGAAAAATAAGCCATAGTCTTATCCCTAATTTCTTTGAGCTTCTTCATGATTGAACCATCCCCATTTTCAAGCCTTGAAATTCTATTTAGATCTCTACTTTATTGCATTAAATTATGAAAGTACTTGGTTTTCTTATCTCCTGCCTCAATCCAAGTTTCACTAGATTTCTATTTCTAGCATACCTCCTCTTTAGATAGAGCATCTTCATAATCCTTCTTGATCTCTTTTTCTCTCAAGTATCTTTCCTATGACGTTCTATTCAAAACGACCTCCTTATTTAGCTTTTTTAGTTCATCTTTGACTTGGTTTTTGGTGGAGAAGATATTCTTAAAGTGTTCCTTATTCCACTTTAACACTATTTGTTTAACATACTTCAATTTTGAGACAAAACAAAATAACTTCAACCCTTCAAAATTTTCTTGATTCTAATAAAGTTCTATCAAATTTTTAAAAAAAACATCCTTAAACCTCATGTTTTCAAACTTAAAAGGTGACCTTATTCATTTCTCATCCCCCAAAATAGTGAGCTTTATGGGATAATAGTCCAAGCCTAATTGGGGAAGAATAGTTCCTTCTAAATTAAAGGGAAAATAAGAATCTATCCAATTTCTTTGTGATGTTACTACTTGTTAGTAAATAGATTTGTCTTTCGAGAATAGATACACAAAATGACTCAAGACGCCCGGTAAGAAAGAAGACAAACAACACTAATAGTTGGAGAAATTATAATTAAATTGATAACTTTCCTCTGAATTTTAGAGGCACAGCTCCCTCTTAAAAGATATGCAGTGAATAAAATATTGATATGCTTTTCACTAGAAAGCAATAAAGGCATTGACATTTACCCATAACCATACTACTTATGCATCAAGTTGATTTCACATAAAGTGAATGAAAATAACTAAAACAAAATCCACTTACCAAAACCCACGCATAACATCTAGATTAAAAATTAACAAAGGACTTCTATTTTTTGACATGATTAAACTACAAAAATACAGTTTTGTCATTAAATCACACCACAGTCTATCATAACAAAATTTTGTTAGAATAATAAGAAAAAAATCCAAATATTAATGCACGAAAGAGAACACAAAGACACAGAGATTTAACGTGGTTCACCCAATCCTTGGGCTACGTCCACCAACAACAAGTCCAATATCTTTATTATTATCCATTAATTACAATCTGAAACCTGTAACTCAATACCGCCATAGGAAGCTACGAAAATCCCTCATACAATAATAAATCTCAAAACCCTAGGCCCTTTACACACATATTTTTGACATAACCTAATTAGGGAAAAAATACTCTGACTAATAGAAAATTGATGGTAGACCCTTTACAATATTATTAAGTCATTATTGGGTCTTTGCCCCTTGACCCCGCCTAGGGAACTGCCCCAGGACCATGCAAGGGGCTCTGCCCCTTAACCCCGAGCTTTGGGGCACTGCCCCTAAACCCCTGTAGATAAGTCTGGGGGAAACAGCACCGAAAGAAACTGAGTTTGATTAGGCTCCACATACATAACAAATTTTACATTAATAAGTAACTATAATGGCTCAAAGTCCAATTACAATCTGAAAAAAAAACATTAAGAATTCAAAGATCATCAATATCATCTCCATTTGATTAATGCCTAAAACAAAGTTCAAAGACTCGGCACTTTTGTACAATATGGCTACGAATCTTAACACTATTATTCATTACTATTTTGTTGGAACCATGGACCATCAAGTATTTCAAACCCATTATATGTTTTTAAAAGCAATCGGCTTGCGTACTCAAAATGTTGTGTTGATTGGATTTTTAATAGGCATTGGTTCTAATGACTTATCGATCCATTGAAAATACCGATAAATTGGTTGTGTGTTATTTGATCCCATGGAGACTTGATTATTCCAAGATACTCTTGAATCACAGTCTGAGTCCTTGATGATTTATGAAATGCTTTAGGAATCAATATAATTGCTTCATTGATGTCTATATTTAACCATGAGATTCAATGAGAATGATGTTATGATGTATACCAAAGCATTTTATCGATCCAAACACTAATAGGGAGAATAATGATGAAGACTGTGAAATTGACATGGTGCTCAACAATCACATTTGCCTATGTGCGATTTGCAAAATATGGCATCCCCACACTAATAGCTACTCTACTTGCATTAGTGTCTTGAGCATATATTCATTTTATTCCTCATGAGTCGGGGGAATTAACAAATTTGTTGATTAAAAAATTAGTTGATTAACAAATGTTAATCAACTACTACAAATTAGTTGATTAACAAATGTTAATCAACTACTACAAATTAGTTGATTAACATTTCCCTTAGAGACATGAGCAGACTGTTCATTAGCATGTATATTCCCTTTAAATGGTCATCCTAAAGCCACTGATATTGTTCTAAGCCCTCTTCATAGTCAGTATAGGAACCAAGCATAATAACATATGCACTTGCATCTTTAATGAATAACAAAGATTTGAACTTGAACCGATTTCTTCAAAATGTATACTCCATCGACATAGAAGAGAGATCACTTAAACTATGGGGCACGATGGAGATTTATTCATCATATCAGGGATTGAAAGGGACCAACAAGATTTATAATTTTTTTTCACTCTAACCCTTTCAAACATTTGAACCTGTGAGCTCTTATGATTGGGTTTGAATCTTTAAAATAGACTTTCATTCTGACCTCTTTGAGTTGCTGAACCACTAAACTTCTGAAAGTAGATCTGTACTTCCAAACTCTGAGCTTGTTGAACCTATGAACCTTCTTAAACTATTATGAATCAGTTTGAACTAGTATGAAACAATCTAAACTAGTTCGAGGGGGTTCAAGGTCTTTTTCCTTGTTAGATTTTGACATGCAGATTAGGGGTAAAATGTTTGCCAAAGCACAGTTTGCAAGTGCGGGAGATCTGATTTTAAAATTTTAAATCAGGGACCATTAGTGGGCCAACACCACCTTTTGTTTTTCTAGGTGAAAATACCATTTGCTAGCACAATCTCCAAAAAATGTTTCTTAGAACCCACTCACTCAAGTCTCATGATTGTCTAGGACTATCTAAGCTACCTCTCTCATTCTACCTACAAAGAATGATGTTGGAATCACTCCAATTATTCTGTGGAAAAAGGGATGGGTTTCCATGAAGTCATACAAGTTAACCCAATGCTCTTGTTTATTGATGCAAGAAACTAGACCATAGACATTGGTCGACATAAATTATAAATTGGTGAATAGACTCAAAATTTTGCCACCAATCCAACATTTCCCAGCCTCCAATAGTTCAAAGGAAACTAAGGTTGAGTTCCAAATTGTAGGAACCCCTTTCAGGCTCTTGCTATTGTATTGTTTTTTTTTGAGAGTTTTATAATGTTTTCGTATTTTTGCAAGGGTTTTTGACATAAAAAGAAAATAACATAATGCTGAAAAAAATTGAATAGAAAATGAACTACTGTTGCCTTTATTAATTTTCAATGAATCAAACTCAGTACAAATGATAGTATCTGAATGAATAACAACAAATAAGACTGAATTCAATACACATTAAGAACCTGGGAATTTATTGATGAAAATCACACTTTCCTAGCATAACTGCGTTCTAGCATAAAGATGCCTTCTGTAGTATTCTGCTCACACTGGATGAATGATGGCATTTTGTCTGCAATCCCACTTCTCTATAACTTGTAAATAAATGTTGTAACTGCTGAAGCAAACCCCTACTGAAGCACAATAGAAGTCTCTGGATGAAACCTCCGTTGGATATCAAATTCACCAGATATCTCATTGGCTCAAATGATGAACACACAGAAGAACTACATTCTCCAATGACTCCACTATCAAACCTTTTTTCAGAGCTCAAGAGTAGAAGAAAATTTCAATCAATAATGAAAATTGGATGTCCTTTGCTTCTCATGCTATGCATATATATCCTTCCAAGTCTAAATCTCACCAAAAAGTAGGAATTGTAATTTTTCTCAAGCAAGTATGATTTAATGTTATAAACATTAAATTCATGATATATTTTATCATTTAGACTTAGGAAGATGTCAAATGAATTATTAATAAATTTGGCCTCCCTTCTCATGACGTTAGACCCTCAACTTAAGTGATTTCAATATAAATTTTTAATATAACTTTATATTAAATAATTATCCTTCTTTAATACTTAGCCACGAAAAAATGTCATAACTCCCATAATATTATGAATCTGACCAAGTTGTCTGAACTGGGAGCTAGTGAAAATATTCTCCATGTGACCATGAGGTATTTATAAAAATAGCAGGGGTCCATCTCTATAGCTCCAGAATAAGCCTAAAATAGTCATTTCTACCAAAAATAGCAGAGCCCATATAAGTGAGCCAAAAACCATCCCACAAGCCAACTGAGAACACTGAGCTCTACCATAACTGATCCATTAGAAGATCATACCATCCCTATGCCATAAATTACCCCATATCCATGTCTACTAGCCTATGAGGGTCCACTGATAGGATAATCATTGGCTAGCATGATGTCACTAGCTTGAAGGGGACATCACAGTCTACCCTTCCTGAAATTTCTTGTCCTCAAGCAATCTCAACCTTAGATGCTAGAGAATCTCCTTTCTCTCCCATGTAGCATACTCAAATGGCATATCCTTCCATTTCATTAAATACTCTCTGATAGTGTGCCTCCTCAAATTCCTCTCCCTGAACTCCACGATAGCCTCTAGCACTAAAACTAATTTTCCCTCATCATCCAAGTGTGGAAGCATTGTGGAAGGAACAATGTGGTGTCCTATTTCCTTTTTGAGGCATGCCACATGAAAGACATTATGGACTTTTCTCTCTGCTAGCAAGACCAACTCATACGCCACCTCTCCAACTCTTCTGATCACTCTAAAAGGCCCATAGTACCGTGGCTTCATTTTCTTGGCACTGCTCCTCTTGAGAGTACACTGGCAATAAGGATGTAGCATTAAGTATACCATATCCCCTATCTCAAAAGTCCGCTCAGTCCTCTTTTGATCTGCATAGTGCTTATGCTGGTTATGTGCCTTATCAATATTCTCCTTGAGAGCCTTAACAATATCTTGACTCTCTTGTAGTAAATCTCCAGCACTAGGCACATGATTGTCACCCAGTAACAAATCCATAAAACTAGGTTCCTTATACCCATATAATGCCATAAAAGGGTACATCTATGTAGACATGTGATAAGTGGAATTATAATTGTAATCACAGAGGTAAATCCAGTTTACCCAAGCCTTCTACTACCCTTCTATGTAGTTCTTGAGATATCTTTCCACCCATTTGTTAACTATCTTAGTCTGCCCATTTGTCTGAGGGTCGTAACCGGTACTTGAAGTGAGCTTTGTCCCACCTAATCTGAACAACTCCTGCCAGAAGTGACTCATAAACATGTTATCCCTGTAACCACCTAAAATTGGTCTGTTGCAACTATAGACCCTATTTGCCCTAAGTGTGATCATGCCCTCGATTTATGTCCAAACAACCCTGTTACTATTTGGCATATTTCTTTTAATCAATTTAACGTCCTAGGTGATTTTTATCACTGATTTATGTTATCTATTGTAGCCATACAATTCAAATCAATATCGACCAATCAGATCAAATCTAAACCAAACATGGCTATAATATTTAATATGAAGGAGTTAAATAAATCTCTAAATCAAA
>MU225105.1:4068560-4088854 GCA_018584345.1 Thuja plicata | reverse complement strand
AATCAAAATACACACTTTCGAAAGTAAACGCTAATTAATTGATTGTAAAACCTCATAGATTCTATATCCTTTCATTTTGATCTCATATAACTGGTGAATCGTGTATTTGTGGTAGATTTGGTTTTGTCCTGCTATTTTATATTTCAATGTCCATTGACAAAGGAGATATAAATTTTGACTCAATATTTTCATCATCATGTCTATTTATAGAGAAATCAATAATATATATATATATATATAAACCAAAAATTACTATTGGTCACTTTTTTGATGTTTTAATATCAGTAGGTTCAACGAGAATGCTATGTGTTTGACGTCGATTCTGACCAACTGTGGTCGCAAGTTCGGCAAATGTTGGTCTCTTAGATAAAAGGTTTGATCTACAATTCTTCCAACTTCAAGAAATTTTTTCGACGAAGATTCGGTCGATAATTCAACCACTAAGTAGGTTGATATATCGACGATGGTTATTCCTGTCGAATAATTGACGAAAAAAGTTCGATGACAGTTTTTTTCGTCTGTTCGACCAATGGGTCTCAAAAATTTGACTAATCCTCGTCAAAAAATAGGGTAAAATTTACTAGTATGAGTGTGTCTTATCCCCGATAGTTACATTGACCAATCATGATATTAGCCAATATCATCTATGTATGGATGATGTATCCATAATTGATATATTACACCTTTGATTATCATATGGGTAAAGTTTGGATATTCTTCTATAAATGTGATCGACATGTATATGTATGTTCATATAGAGTATACATAGTTGTCAATGTGAGTTTTGGTTAAATGTTGATTTTAATTATTATGTGGTTATTTTTATTTATAGGCAATTTTTTCCATAGTTCCATTCCACGTAATTAGAATTGATTAAATTAATCTAGTGGGTTTTTTGGGATATTTGTGGTATTTGATTTAATTTATTTTAAGTGCTTTTATTTTAGCCTTTTTGCCTTTGGGAAGAAATGACTTTATATTGTGGAAAAAGAGTTCATTTCCACACTTGTTATTATGGGAAATAAGGATTTAGCCCCAAATTTGAATTGGGAAATTGATCTTTTTCTTTTTGGGTTAATTCGCTTGTCAAAATTTTGTGGGCATCAACTCGTTAAGTTCGTGTTGGGATTGCTCTTCTTTGGTGGCAACCTCGTTTGATTCCATGCGGATTTGAAGTTTTTCCACCATTTTTTCTTTTTGTTGTTGTGTGAGGTAGGTTTCCTCAAATACTTTACATTTCTCAATATAATTTTTTATTATTTGCATTTTGGACTATTATATATATGTGCTTCAACTATTTATATTGTGAGCAACTATACTTGATTTTTGCATGTTTTAGTGAACAAGTACTATACTTGATTTTTGCATGTTTTGCATGTTTTATCGTCGAGAGTTACATTGGCCAATCATGATTTTAGACAATATGATCTCTATATGGATGATGTATCCATAATTGATATATTGCACCTTCAATTATCATGTGGGTAAAGCCTGGACCTTCTTTTATAAATGTGAATGTTTTTTGTAGTTCCTTTCCATGTAATTATAATTGATTAAATTAATCTAGTGGGGTTTTTTGGAGATTTGTGGTATTTGATTTAATTTATTTTAAGTGCTTTTATTTAAGCCTTTTTTCTTTGGGAAAAATGACTTTATATTGTGGAAAATAAGTTCATTTCCACACTTGTTATTTTAGGAAATCAGGATTTAGCTCCAAATTCAAATTGGAAAATTGATCTTTTTCTTGTTGGGTTTAATCTGCTTGTCAGATTTTTGTGGGCATTGACTCGTTGAGTTTGTGTCGGGATTGTTGTTCTTTTTCGACAACCTCATTCGATTCCATAGGGATTTGAAGTTTTCTCCACCATTTTTTCCTTTTTGTTGTTGTGTGAGGTAGCTTTCCTCAAATATTTACATTTCTCAATTTAATTGTTGAATGTTGGATGCTTTTTTTGGGTGGGATGATTACTATGCATTTCCAACATGTTTGAGTTAATTCCACATCCATTTGGGTCGATGGGTATTTTTATAGAATTTGAGTGTTTTAAATATGAAATTTGTATACTATTATACTGCCTATTTTTTCATGTGTGTCTGGTACATGGATTTTATTGGATAAAAGTGTTGTTGGGTACCGAGGAACCAATAAGTTTTCCTCATTTTGTCTGAATCCAAGTTTGAATTTTTAGTGTTTTTCAAAGCTACGTCAATGGCAGCGACCTTTAGGATTGATCTTTAGTCCGTATAAGTATTTTGTGACTTTTACAATTTGAGATTTTGATCTAATCCTATGTTTGTAGTATTTTAATATTCCTTGTGTGTATTGCTTTAATCTACCTTGGAATATGTTCCCTAGAAATGAGGTTAGTTGAGTGTACCTTGTGCACAAGTATATTGCATATTTTGCTTAATGTCTTTTGTCAATGTTTGATTTGAAATCACATCTTCGTTCATTGTTGTTGGTGTTGAGACTGCATCATGAGTACAATTGAGCTATGCCTTGTCAGGATCTTTGAGAGGATCGTGCTCTTGGTTAAGACCAATCAAGCTTAATATTCTTCATTTTGGTTTGACTTTGAGACTCTTTTCTCGCATTGGTTTCATAGTGCATCATTGTTGAAACAAGATGAACTTGTTGGTGTTTGGGTAGTAGAGTGGAGTGAATCTCCAAGGAGGGTTGGGACAAAAAGATGTTGCTAGGGTAATCCATGGAAATTTCTTAACCAAGTGATAAAAAAATAAAAAAATGGGGTAAAATAAATTAACAAGAATTAATAAGACTATTTGACTCTCTAGGTAAATTAATTTGATCAAAGGTATGTATTTTCTTGGCCATTTGCGGACGTTGATCAAAGTTATAATGTCTGGCAGTTTGAACAAAATTGATTAAAGACACAGTATCTGGCCATCTACAAACTTTGATCGAAGATACATAATGAGTCCGACCATCTGTGGATGTTGATCAAAGGATTAATGACACATGGGCCAAAATGTGCCATGTGATGACACTCCATTCTTGTGTCCCTGCACTAAACCATTATTAGATCTTAGTGGTGACCCTGTGTAGTTATGCCATGTTGTACTTCAACTTGAGTGATTATATTAGGATTGTTATGCCATCCCATGATTATTTCACTTATATGGCATGTGTGTAAGCCTACTTCTTGTATGTACATTATATTTTCTTGTATTATGTGACTATCTTTGCAATCATGGAGGGGTGGGCCAGAGCGTTCACGTGGTTGAGTAGTGTGAAACATCACTGGTGGGGACATTCGTACAAGTGATGGACCAAATCCAGTGGCTATAGTACCGACCATGATGTTCTCTTCTCTATCCTTATGCTTTCTTTTAATTTTTATTCTATTTTGGATATCATATTCTAGTTGTGTATGCTTTCATTCTTATATCATTTATATCGAGTAATTGTGGCCTCAATATTATGTATATGGTACTTCTTGATGTGGAGCTAAATGTATTTTGGTTATACGTTGGAGTTGACGTGGGTTTTTAGCTTTAATTTTTATGTTTTTGGAGAATCTTTCAAATTCACATTTGTACTTGTTCTCTGGTGTCTGCACTGATCAAGGTGTTGTCCTACAGAGTGGTGTCTCTGTCTCTCTAGTTTGAAACTTTTTCGATGTCAAAAAATTGCCCATCTTTGGATTGACATATGTGTGTGTTGAATTAGTGCATACATTCTTTAACATATATGTCTTGTAGATCATCGTCTCTGAGTCTCCGAACTGAGACACTATAGGATGTGAACATTGGTGATAGACATCTGTGCTCTATGGATTGATTCCTACGTGAACCGACGTCTTTGTCTACTTTGCCATCTTTGCCCAGTTTCCTTTATTGAACATTTTGACATTTCTTTTTTTTATGTATGATCTTAGCTTTCATTTATGATGATTCTTCTTGGTTCCACATTGGTTAGAAGACAATGAAATTGTATAATTAATCATCATAGTAACACTTTCCTTTGGTGTTAAAATGAATATAAGTTTATATGGTTTTAGAGGATTGATTTAGTCTCCTTTATTAGTATGTTGTGAGTTATTGCTCGCTTGGCCTCCTATATCTCATTAGACATTGTCCAAGATCATTTTATGTGACCTCATGAGCATGTGTATTATGTTCCATGAGTGTGTGTGTGTGTGTTGTCTTGGAACCCTTGGAGGTGTGTGAAAACTTCTGCTTGTGAACAATCATATGATGATTGTTTCTATGTCTCAATATTTTTTATGTAATGTTATATGTTATGCACTAATGATATTGATATATATGTCAATGTTTTAAAAAAAAATCATGTATGTATTATGTTTTGTTCAAAGGGTTCTTTGGTGAGGCATTACATCTGGTATCAGAGCCCATGTTCATACACTGGGAACTCTAATATATATGTACCCATTGTGATTGGTGTGAGTGATGTGTTGTAGTTATTTTATCTGATGCTTATCTTATTTCCCTATTTTCCTTAGTATGACTTGTAAATATGTTTTATATTGATTCTAATCTATATGTTTTTCTTCTCTAAAGGATTCTTCCTAGAAATAGAGATGGTCGACGAAATACCCATTCAAAAGAGCATGAGGAGGAACATCGTGAGGAAGAGCATCAAGAAGAGAAACATTAGGAGGATCACTAGGAGGAGTAGAGAGGTGGTCATACTTATAACAATGGGAATCCCCAATTAGTTCAATTAATTTAGGAGCTTATTAATCGATTGGGACCTCATCATGGGGCATCTCACCATTGGCACTTTCAATTATCAAATCATGGTGATCAAGAGGAGAGGAGAGAGTGTGAGTGTTTGTATACCCCAACTAGCTCTAGAATAGAGCATAAGAGAGATATAAGTGGTAGATGAGTAATCTATCTATGTAGAGAAAATGATTGACCTTATGAGGTCTTGTCCACCCACTTTTTATGGATTGTATAGTGGTATTGAGGCCTATAATTGGCCCTTAGATCTTACATGTTGCTTCACTATGCACTTGTATGCGAGAAACACTAGAGCTCAGTGTGCCATTATGCACCTTAGGGGTTTTGCATCTACTTGGTGGCACATAGAGGAGCAAAAGCTCCTACTACATATTGCACATGTTTCCTGGGAGATCTTTTTGAGGAATGGGTCTAAGCACATTTCCTTTTCTACAACAACCATCAGAAGTGTGCTAATAAGTTTCACCATCTTCAACAAGGGGCATGTATTAGTGGACCAGTATGAGCACAGGTTCTTTGAGCTAAGGAAATATGATAGTATTTCACATGATGAGCTTATGTTGGCACAACACTTTATTCGAGGCCTTAATGACCGTATTAGTGGTGATGTCTGTATTCTCTAGCCTAGAACTTTTATATTTATCATAAAGAAGGCAATACTGGCTGAGGATAACATAAATATGCATCATGGAGGTAGGACAAGAGTAAAATTTAGTAGTGCACAACCTTCTAGATCAAGTGTATAGTGCACTTAGGTAAAACCTGTAGGATCTTCCAAGGAATATTTAGCAGTTCCTAGGATAGGTCATCAAAGATAGTATAGATAGAGGAATTACCAGGGTTAGAAAAGTGGTCATAGTTTAGGTACCCCTAGAACTAGAGGTCATAATTGGTACTGTGACAAGTAGAATCAACATAGTCAACCATCTCAGAGTGTACAACAAAGTTCTAGTAAAGACAATTTCCATTAGCTTAGTGCACCTTCTATAGGGTGTGGCTATGGTTTAGGGAGATTTTTCACTTGTGGCCAACATGATCATAGGGTAGTGTAGTGTCCTTAGAGAGTTGTTCCAAGAGCTACTTAGAGGTTGGCCACTTTTGATCCTACAATCGAAGATGCAGGTAGATTTCATAGGGTATTTTTGGCAGTTGATAGCCATCAAACTAAGCATCAAGGAATTTTTGTTGAGACTACAGGTGTGTTACATGGTGGATCTACCTCTATATTATTTTATTCTAGAGCTTTAAATTCTTTTATTTCCCCTTACCCTGTGGAGCGATGTGGGCTAGTGGCAAAAGAATAGGTTGAAATTTGGCAAGTTGAGTTAGGAAAATATTCTATAGTGGCCAAACTTCCTTTTGTGTGGTTGTGTCTTGGATTTGAGAACCTTTTCCATCAGTGTTGATCTTCACATCCTATACTTGGGTTTGTATGGCATTATTTTGGGTATGGATTGGTTAGCTTCCTAAAAAGGGTGTATATATTGTCGATGCAAGTCAGTACAATGTTTGGATGATACAAGTGGGCATGTTGAGCTTCTAGCGGTCTAGAGACCCATCTCACTTCACATTATCTCAACCACTCAATTGAAGTAGAGTATGCGATGGGGTTTCTAGTTGTTCTCTGTCTCTATTAATGACCTTTATGGTATTGAAAGTTGAGAGGTGTCTCTTAATGATCACCTACTTCTTAGTGAGTTCATAGATGTGTTTTTGAGTCAGATTCCAAGAATAACACCTAAGCGCGATATAGATTTTCATGTTGATCTTATTCCTGGAGCTGAGCCTATTTCTTGGGCTCTGTATCACATGACCACTTAGGATTTAAGTGAGATTCATTTTTAGTTGGAGGAGTTGTGGAAAAGATCCATATTCATCCCAATGTTTCCCCTTGAGAGTGCGAGTCATCTTTATTAAGAAGGGTGGATCTCTTCATTTATGCTTTGAATATAGATAGTTCAACAAGGTCGCAGTGAAGAAACAATATCCCTTACCGAGAATTGATAATTTTTTTGATCAGATGAAGGGATCTAGAGTGTTCTCAAAGATAGAAACAAGTCAGGGTATCATTAGATTAACATTGATATAGTTGACATTCATTGGATATACTTTCACACCTGATATGGACATTATGAGTTTATATTTGTACCCTTTGGGTTGATGAATGCACCATCAATGTTCATGAGTTTGATGAATGGAGTGTTTTTCACCTACTGTGACCATTTTGTCCTTGTATTTCTGGATGATATTTTAGTGTATTTGAGGACGATGAAAGAACATGGGGGTCATATGCATCAGGTTTTGTAGTGTCTTCATGACCATAAGTTGTTTGTAAACCTAGAAAAATGTGAGTTCTTTCAGACTGAGGTGAGGTATTTGGTTCATATCATCTCAAGAGAGGGTATTTCAGTGGATCCTTTGAAGATTAAGGTCATTATGGATTGGCCACTGACCAGTGTTTATGAGGTCTATAGTTTCATGGGATTGGTAGGTTACTACCATCAATTTGTGAATATTTTTCTTCGTTGGCACATACTATCACTTCTCTTTAGAGGAAAGTGAATAATTTTTTGTGGTTCGATCAGTGTGTTGAAAATTTTTAGGCTCTTGAGGAGCACTTGAATAGTGCATTGATCTTGGCAATACTAGATCCTATAGGCGAGTTCATGGTGTGCATTGATGCGTCATTGGAGGGTGTTGGGCTGATTCTCACGTTGGAGGGACAAGTGATTTCATACGATCCTTGGAATCTCAAGGACCATGAGAAAAACTATCCCACCCACAATTTAGAGTTAGCGGTGGTCATGCATGCACATGTGCACTGGAGACATTTTATTTTGGGTCACAAGTTTAAGTTCCATAGCGATAATCACAACTTGCAATATATATTTACTCAATGAACTTGAATGCACAAAAGCATCATTGGATGAAGCTCCACTATGAGTATGATTTGTATGTTCATTATATCAAGTGGAAGGAGAATAAATTCCTTAGGTAGGAGAAGGAATTAGATCTCAACTTTGTCTCTTGGGGTGGATTTGTCTAGCCGTATTCTGGAGGCCTTATCTAGTGACACTTGGTATCACGAAGTTAGAGTAGAGATTGAGTTTGAGTGAGCCCTTGTGGGCCAGGTTTTAGGTTATTCCTTAGATTAAAATGGAATTTTGTGGCACCTTGGAAAAATTTATGTGTCGGTGTTAGGTGATCTTTATTCCTTAGTTTTATTAGAGGCACAACATGTGTCATATTCTGCACATCATGGCCTCAAGAAGATGCATGTTGATCCTATATGGTTGTACTATTGGGCTACATTGAGGTATGATGTTGCCAATTTTATAGCTAGATGCCTTGAGTGTCAAAGAGTGAAGGTAGAACATCAACATCCGACAGGTATTTTGCAGCCATATTCCATTCCTCAGTAGAAGTGGGACACTATATCTATTGATTTAATTATCGGGCTACCTAGGTCATCATGTCATCATGGTTACTGTGGACAAGTTGTCCATGGTGGCTCATTTTTCTCCCATGAGAGCTTCTAATATCGATGCTTTGGTAACACATGTGTTTATAGAGGATATATTTTGGTGGCATTGGATATATCGTAGGGTCATTTCAGATCAAGATCTAGTGTTGACTTCGGCACTATAGACTTCGCTCTAGCATGCATTGGACACATAGATAAATTTTAGTTTAGCGTATCACCCTGAGACCGATGATTAAACGAAGAAAGCAGATCAGGTTCTTGAAGACATGCTTCACATGTATGTGGTGAGTCAATAGTCAAGGTGGTAGGACTACTTGTACCTAGTAGAGTTTTCCTATAATATTAATGGGTACCATAGTTTTCTCGACAGGTCTCCTTTTCAGGCCTTATATGGTCGATCGTATCGTACACCTTTGAGTTGGGATCATTTCAAGGACCACATTGTGCTAGGTCCTGAGATGCTTCATGGTATAAGGCAGTATGTTGCTTTTAATAGAGAGCATTTAGCTACTCGTCAGGATTGACATAAGAAGTATGTGGATTCCCAAAGGTTATATCATCACTTCTTGGTGGGTGACCATGTATTTTTGCGAGTTAGACCACAAATGAGCCTCATCTATTATGGAAAAAAGGCTTTAAGTTAATGTCACATTTTGTTGGGCCTTTTGATATCCTTGAGAGGATTGGTCCTATTGCCTATCACTTGGTGTTGTCACCTAGCCTATCGCACATCCATGATGTATTTTATGTTTCTCTATTGAGACAATCTATTCCCGATGTGATCCATGTTCTTGATTGGTGTGCTTTACAAGTAGAAGATAAATAGATTTCTTTGGAGGCCAAATATGTTCTTCAACATCGGAGGTGGACCCTCGAGGGTTGATACATCGAGCAGGTAAGGGTCCAATGGGACTCGAGTGATGAGACTTTAACTACTTGGGAGGATGCTTCACATTTGAGAGATTTGTACTCTTATCCTTTTGTAGACTTCCAAAAGTAAGTTTATGCCTAGGGGGAGGATGTAGTGCCTCCCATGATTGAATTCATTCTTGTCTTACTTTGATTTAAGCTAGACTCTTGATGTGATTCTATGACTATTCATACATCATTATTTTGTATTGACGTTGTGAGATGCACCTAGTTTTAGTTACATTATTTTTCTTATACCTATATCACTATGGATGTAGATGATAGATTCTAGTTATGTTTTACAGATGATCTTATATGCATGATGTCCCTATTGTGATGTACCATGTGGCTATATGAAAATATATGGTTTATTTTTTATATGAGGATGTTTAGGTTATTTTGATCTTACTATGATATCATGTGATTCACTAATGCTTGTGCTAGTGGTTACTAAGATGTTTTGGGTTGATTCACTAAGGTACATGTCGATGGTCACCTGGATTTGTGCCTTATCATGTTTAGTTATTATATGTTTTGGGATTCAATTGATATATGCTTTATTTCCATAAAAATGCTATTTAAATGCTTTGATTAAAATAAAATGATTATTTGTGATGTTTATTGAGGATTAAATTTGAAAGTAATAGTTTTGTAACATTTAAATATAAATGAATGAAAACATTGCTAAAACATCCTTTCATTAGTAGCATTTTGGACTATTATATATGTGCTTTGACTATTTATACTGTGAGAAACTACACTTGATGTTGCATGTTTTAGTGAATAGATACCAAACATTGACTGTACCCGATCCCACAGGTCTATGTCATGCCCAAAAGTTGGGCAAAAACACACAATCAATTTTTTTTTAAAACACACTAAAGGAAGGGTACACTGCCTCAAGGGTAACACTTGCACGCAAAACAGTGCAGAAGAAAAATAGTAAGTGGAAAGGTCACACGAGGTAGGATAGCTCTCAGAACTATCCTAGAGGGATCCCTAAACTACGCACTTTGATCATCACGTAAACCGAGATAGTTGACCAAAAGTCAATTGTACTCCGAATTACATGAAAGAAAGTTACTAGGGCCCGCTAAGCACTTAGAAAGGCTTACATACGCAAATCAAGATAGTTGACCCAAAGGTCAACCAAAGTTGACCAAAAAGTCAACTATCTCCAAAAGACGTGAAACTAACATCCTAGGGCGGCGGGGGTACAAGAATCACCTGGTACAAAAATCAGGACAAACGGTCAAGGTTTGACCATGGTTGACTAAAAGTCAACCGTGCACGAAATTGGTCAAAGGGTGATGATGATATATTTACCACGGGGGTAAGGGGTTGTTATGAGCCCCTTAACATTTTTTTTTTACCTCAAATCACTATTTAACTTAATACAAATTTTTTTAATCAAATCATTAACACTTTGAATCTTTATAACTACATCTTAACTCACTATATCCCCATCTTTAAATCTAAAATAATAACTATCCCCAAATCCTTACTTAAAATGATATCTACACTAATATAATTCCAATCTAGAATAAATCAAGATTTTATTAATAATTATTAAATTTGAGCTAGAAGAATAACATCTAGATTAAATCCTTATAAAAATTACCTTAAGTAAACATATGTTAATCTATGGTAGAATAAATCAAATTTTACCTAACATCAATAGTACATATCAACATATTACATTATATGTTACAACTTTTACATAGCACCTAACTCTAACATCTCAATCAAAAGAAATATAATTTTAACCCTCCTTTATTTAATAAATAAAACTAATAGGCAATATTAAATCTCTTATAAAGGAAGCTAATTAAAACATTATTATAACATTATTTAAATCAATCTTTTATATACTTAATCTAATCTAAAATCTTGAAAGGAAATCTATAAGATACTAAAGAAAACAATAAATCTAACTTTCTATAAATAATCATTTTAAAGAATAAATCCTAACAACTAAACAAATACATCTTCTAAAATATCACACTATCTATCCAATACTCTATCAATATATTGCTTAAGAATAAATATAATCTCTAAAACTTTATATTATTATTATAAGCAAACCTAATATTTTTATGTTGGTTTATTCCCCCTTAACCCTAAAATCCTTGACTTTAGTGTTTTCGCAGGGGTCTCGAGGCATGAAGAAATCTCGCAGAGGCGGTGGCAGAGGGGGACAGTAGCGGTGGGTTGCTGATGGCGGATAGAGGCAGGGTGTAGGGAGGTCGAAAAGAGGAGGCAGCTCCACTGTTGGAGTAGTGGGTCGCGTGGACTCCAGCAACACTTCCCACTGCTTCCATAGTGGGCTGCACATCCTTCGGCCGACGCCTACTCTCCTGCGGTGTGCCGCTTACTAGCGGGTAGCCCACACGGGGCATGGGGTAGGGTTTCGGCCCTCCCACCCGCGATGCCCCAAAATAAAAATTGGATATTATATATTTTTTTATTCCTTTTCTTTTATTTTTGTTTTCACATTAATTTTTAACTTTTACATGTATGATATATAAATAAGTGTATAAAATAAAACATAACATTAAATAATAACAAAAATATTAACTGGTTAATAAAAATTCTATGTCAAAATAGTGACATATTATGATCATAATTTTTAAATTCAAAATGTGCCTTTAATCTTTAAATAAAATAACTAAGCTTATGTAGGAAAAATATTTTTAAAAACAAGCATATAATTTTTGAAGAAATTTTCCAGAATTTATAAATGTTTTATTTCAAGAACACTTAAACATCAAAGAACATATTCAAGCTTTCATTTATTTTGATAAAGAGGGTTATACTATTTAATTTAAGCAATAATAGTAATGTAACTAGGCTATGCTTCTAACAAATCAAAGGCTTTATTTGAAGAATATAGTAAACATATACATGAGTAAGATTTCCAAATCTCTTTTCCAATTATAAAATGAATTATGGTTACATTTTCATTAAATCTCCATGTTACAGTATGGATGGTAAATATTGAATAATAAAAGATTACACAAATCTCTTAAAGACCTTATACATCATGAAGCAATGAAACCTTCAAACAACTAAGGTTACAAAACCATGAAAGGTTACAAACTTAATGGTCTCAATACCACTTAAGAAATAATGAAATCCAAAAACACCATAGGGTACAAATCTTCCTAATAGCCTATATACAAAATTAGCAATAATGAAACCTACTAACAATAAGGGTTACAATCTTCATAGGTTTTCAATACAACCAAGATGCAAAAAAGTTCCCATAAGATAGGTTACAAAGCCTTAATTTATGGTGTTTCCCATCTTTCATAAAAGAGTAGAATAGCAAATTTCTACACCCAACTGATACTTGCAAAGATGAGGTTGACCATGGAGACTCACCTCCCAACCTAGGCCTTTTCAAGGCCACCCTCGAGCTTGGGGATCCAGAGTGGAACGGAAAACAAACATACCAACAGGAACTCACAAACTCACATAAAACAAACAAACATAAAACCAACTTTTAAAACTTCCCAACACATGGTAGAACAAAAGGAAGGTCTCAAAGAGGCCTTCCTAAAAACATAGGTAGTGGTAGACCTCATAGTAGGAGAAATCTAAGTATACAAAACAGAAATCTCAAGCCACACATGGACTTGGAATGACCATCTGCACTAGATGCAGTCATACAATATACCTCCTTATGCCCCCCCAAAATCCCTCAGGCCATAATTGGCATCATGGGTATCGTGAAACCCCATATCTTTCCCTCCACACATGGAAGACTCTACACTAAACTGGACTCATTTCCACCACTCCTTCAAGGTTACTCTGCCCTCCCAAGGGTGAGTGTGCCTAGAAGAATCTCATCCAAAAAGATTAACAAAATAAAACACAACAAAATAAAACTCAAAAATCTCAACTTGAAAAAAAAAATAACTTAAAATTTACATAGGACTCCATTAATGGAGTTTCAATCTCAAGAACATCAAGTAACCATGAAACCTACTTTTAAAGAAGACCAACCTTTATCCAAGCTAAGGCGAGTTGAAAATTGGTGATGTGCTATCCTTCCTATTCTCCTTCTCCAAAAGCTCCTTCAAATTTGAAATCTGTCTCTAAGGGTAGAGAGTGGGTGAACACCCAAATCTTCCTAAAACCTTCCCTAAATAGGCAAACCTCCAACAAGACTAAGACTAACCCAAAGGTGAGGTGACCCTAATCATCCCTTTCTTCCCACTTGCCTTCATTTTTCATGAATGGAGTTAAATGCAACTTGGGAAGAAGAGAGAGGTTAACCAAAGTTACACTCCTCTTCAAATTTGCTCAAGTTTGAAAATGAGACTTTAGGGGAGAAATAAATGAGTTTACAGGCTCATTAATGACTGAAATGACCCCTAACCCCTAGGGTACCAAGTTGGTAGCTAAAACTAACCCCGGTTACCTTTTGGGAGCCCAAAAGACCCTTCTAAACTACACCTAAAGTTAACCCACAGATTTCTAAGTCAAGTTGACCATCTAGAATCTTCTAACCTTGGGTAAGCTTGGGTAATATACATAGATAATCTTAGTTAACCCTCTACCTAACCATGGTTCCCTTTACTAGCAATGTCAACATCAAATTGCAATAATTGCCAAACAGGCACAATACATTAAAATAAATGACATGGCTTATTCAGATTAACATTAACTAATTTAAATAGACACATGCAAACCACATTTACAAATAAAATAATTATACAACAAGGTCCATGTTTCTTTATATAAACAAGACCTTGGAATGCATATAATTTCATATAGGTTCCAATACTGGGTCTCTAATTTAGGCCCATGGTCAACTATCCTTGCACACTCATTGTAAATATTTGTAGGTCCAAACAACATGATATGAAAGCATAATATGACATCAATAATTCATTACATATAACTATATCTGAATTCAAACTTAAATCAATATCTCACCGGTTTCCTAAACCAAATTTTATCTTATTACATCCATATATTTATCTCATATATGACATCATCATAAACTGAAACTGAATCAAACATGTAGTATCCCGAATGCACCCTGATTACATAATCAAGTACTGAATATATAACATAGGATTCAACAGATCCTCAAAACATAAGAGTCTCAAAAGGTCAAAGTATTTCTAAGCGCATTATCACTGAAAGCATAGAAAGCACTAAAAGCATAACAAAATAAAGCAGTGAAACAAGGACCGTTTGAGGTAGGTCTCACATCCACGGGGCCTCTAGGCATGAACTACTCCTAGATGTTATGCCCTGCATCCCCGTCCCTACATTTTATGTGCAAAATGTTGGGTCCCCCTTTTTTTTTTTTTCTTTGCCTTTCTTGCTGCGGCTTTGCCTTGTCTTTCTTTTCCTTTTTGCTTTCTTTCTCCGGGGTTTTCTTCCCCGGAGTGTGTCATTTTCTTGGTTTGTTTTTTCCCTCTAGGATCTCGAATCCCGGAGGTTGCCTTTTGGTTGGAAGCTTGACTCCGGACTCCGAGATTCTTTGTGATGATGTCCCTAAGTTTTAAGAATATCATCGTAAGGAATCCCCGGGCCCGGAGTCCGGAGGTTTTGACGGACCTAAAATCTCCGAAAGGGGGAGGATTACTTTTACTGCAGGTATAAATAGACTCGCCTGTCATTTTCACACTTACCGCGATTAAAATCTTTGAGCACTTAGAGAAAAATAGAGCGATTTTCAAAGCGATTAGCAGAGCAGTTACAGAGAAATTTGTGGTAATCAAAGCTTAACGCCTTCTACTGTTCTCAGACGTACGCTAGTGCTCTGTGGTGGTGATCTCGACGGCTTAACAATTTGAAGTTGTTGCAGAATTCTCCTGGTAACCTTTCCCTTCCTCCGCCTTCCGTGTTTTCAGGTTGGTTTCTCTCCTTCCCTCCTCTTCGCTTTGCTTTCATTTTCTGGTTTCTTTGTGTTTACCTGTCTTGTTTTCATTTGCTTTGTTTCTTTGTTGTTTCTTTGGTCTTCTGGTTTGCCGCTTGCTGGTGGCTCAGCTCTGCCAGAAGGTTGTCCGCCTTCTGTGCAGATGTAGGTAGTCTGTAAATAATTTGTGAATAGCCTGTAGATAACATGTGCATAATGTAAGTAGCTGTATATTCTTATTTCAGCTTCGTCTGGTTTTTTCTCGTGGGAGTCGTCCGTGTGTATATTCATGTATATATGTATATTTCTATAGGTAACCCTTGTATATCTCCCTCCTTTTCATGTATATACCCCTCGACTCTCTGTATATCCTTCCAAGTGGCTCGACGAGCTGGTTGAGTCGCCCTTGCTGTTGGTAGTTCGCTTCAAAGTCTGCTTCGAGGCAGGAAACCACCTGTTTAAAACTTGACTCTTGGCCGGTTTCAAACAGGCAGTTTTCTCTCTCCTCCGTCAAGGCTGTCAGAGCCTCATTTATTTCCCATGTGTGCAATTACTTCTAGCTAAGTGGCTTTCCCTTTTCGCGCATTCAAACAGTTGGCTCCGCCGCCAGTGCCATCACATCTATTCAATGCCAGTGCACGTGGTGTCCACGTGGACCTGCTTCTACATTCTTCTTTACTAATGGTCATTTCTCCGAGCTTCGAGCCCCCTTTCCACCATTCATCCCATGTCTTCGTCAAGTGTGATAAAATTTCCCAAACCCAGAGATACAATGAAAAATGCTAAGTTTATGTTTTGCTTTTCAGATACTTGTGCAAAAAACTAACTTTTCAGGAAAAGCAAACGGCGTGGTGGTAAGAACTCCAGACCCCGGAGTTATTATTTTATTTCAATGAATATGTTCTGACAGTTGCTTTATCTCGCAGGTCCGGACTTCATTTTTACAACCATGTCTGAGGCATCCGCATCATCTCCTCCCGGAAGTCTAGAGTTGCCATTCACAACCGAGACCAGGGCAGCGGCAAAGTCAAAGATAGAGAAGGCCCTGGCAAAGCTGCCCCTCACCATGAAGTATATGCAGGGTGAGGAGATTGTGGGCTCAAAGGTTGAGTCCCAGGTAAAATTGATGACCAACCCCAGTGTCGGGACTTGGGCAGAAATGCAGGCCCTGGTAAAGATAATGCATATCCAGCGACAGGCTGGAGACAAAATTGCAACCAACATCAGAGGTTCTGGAATTATCCTGGCAGCTTGTTTCCCATGCTCCGTGCAGTCTCTGGAGCTTATTCTCACCCTAGCTGCCAACTATAACTCTTCCGTCTGGGCTGTCATGTTAGCAGCTGCAGAACCTACGGGATTCCCCACTCCACTGGTGTCCCTTGACCCAGTTACTTTCCAAGCAGGCCTGGATATCCCGCAATTTGATAGGTCCTTGGTGGTCACAAGGACTGATGCCTTGAAAAAATTCAACCAACTGGAGGATGCCACCTGGGTGTACATGAACACTCACTGCTAAAGGTCCCAAAGAGGGATCCAAAATGAATGAAGATAGATATCCCCCGCTCCGAATTCAAGGAAAGCATCCAAATGGGGATGATAGCATTGGCACGGGTATTTGGGCAACCCTCCGCCCAGGAATTTTCAAAATGGATGTACTATTTCCTCCTGGGCATTTCCACTAAGGGAGAGTTCTTCGACTGGGCGACCATAATTTCCAATCATGTCGACTCCCAGTTCCTGCAGCTAAACGAGAAGAAGTTCTACATGACTTCTTATGTTTTCTGGGCTCTGGCCCAACAGAGGCCCCACTCCAATGGCCTACTTACAGATGGCATTCTCGGGCTCGGCTAGGGACAGAAGGAGTCGTGGGACCATTTCTCACAAATTCAATGGGAAGCCAGCTTCCCCAGTTACTACTGGGTAAACGACTCCTTTGTTTACTACCATTTACTCACGCCCACCTGGGATGCCGGATATCGCCTATCTACTGAGGCGATGAAATTGGTTAGTAGTTATGGGCACTACTACATCCAGTTCCAGCAGCACACTTACATTAGGGTCGCCGGCTTCTCTGGGAAACCCTACTTGTTGCCCAAGCATTGCGAGGACAAAATCGTGCTGCTGGAATACTGCCGGCAGATGATGGAGCTGCATACCCTCTTGGCCCACAAGAAAGTCCCAAACGTTTCGTTCCCAATCTCCTGTGGGAACTACACCTGCAATCTGGCCGCCGCAAAGGAGGCAGATAATGAGCTTCAATGTTACAACTTGCAGGAATTTTATCTAGTGCGGAAAATTTTTGATCTGCATGGAAGAATTGCAACGGCACTACCCCGGGCTACGGACCCCCACCACGCACACATGGAGGACTTCTGGGCAGATCGCCAGGATGATATGGATGTGCGCAGCCATCATTATGATAGGATGACAGCCAGAATGATGCAGGAGCTAAAGCTTCGAAGGTTCCTAGCGGGCTTTTCAGACGACGCCCCCACCATAGATCCCCAGTACAAAGAAAAGGGGATCGACAAAATGCCACTAGCGCCAATGAATTGGGCTACCAGGAGGACCACACAATTGAGGATTTCACTCGGGAGGTGGTCGAGAGAAGTCATGCCTATTTTAAGAAGGCATGCCCCGGGAGTGCGCGCCTAGCCTCAAGGCCGGTACCAAAAGCAACACTACCAACGGTACCAAAGTTGACCCCGGGGGCCGGGACTTCTGCGCAAGGCGCAGATAAAGGGAAGGGGATAGAGACAACTCCCCCCGCGCAGCAAGTCCCCATCCAAGAACAGACAGAGGACCCAGCCAGTCCCCCTCCAGAAGAGGAGTTTGACATGTTTGCAGTCGATGAGTTCAGAAATCTGCAAGAGGACGATACACAAGTGAGGACGGAAGTCCCGGAGCAAGAATAAGAGGCTGTGGATCCGGAAGACCGAAAAGAAGAAGCTGCGGGGCAAGAAGAGCAGCAAACAGAAGAAAAGAGGCCAGTACCGAAGATTATCTCTGGGGCCCCAGAAACAGAAGGTCCAGGAGTGGACCAACAACTGCCAAGTGAATAGAAGGCATCCGCTGGGGAACCCAGACCCGGAACTTCGGGACCAACTGTAACCCCAGCCACCATGTTCTCAAGCCCACTCTCAGGGATAACCTTCGGGCAGGTAATCACAGCAGCCCAAACTCTGAATCTTGGCCCGATACCGCGCCTACTATCAACAGATGAGGAAGAGGAGCAACATGAAGAAGAGATCCCCGAGGAAGCCGACCAAGGTCTAGGAACATCAATTGACATCCGGGACCAGGTTGAGGAGATGGAAATTGAAGAGGATGTTGCTGAAGAAGAGATTCCGGCAGGGAGAGAGACAGAGGAAGTGCACGTTGAAAAGGAGCGACCGTCACCAGACACCAGGAGAGGATTTGAAGAATAGATTCTGGTAGGAAGGCCACCTCTCTCACCTCCATGGTTGGCGGAAAGCAGAAAAAGGAAAGCCCAATCCGCTCCAACGGTCCCTATCTCCCTAGCCAAAATGATGGCCTTAGCTCAGGCCCCACCAAAAGTAAACAGGGCTCGGGCAGTTCATACCCTCCGGACTGGGCCGGGTGGAGAAACAGTTGCGGTGATAGCAACGCCTCCCCCAGACGCCGATGAAGCGACTGCGGACCCCGCAGACTACAATATCACAGAGGTATCTTTGGGAAAAAGAGGAAAGCAGGGCGAAGTAGACCTGCTAAAGGAGGCAGCAAGGGCAGTGGAGGCCCGATATGAAAAAGAGGTCCAGAGGCTCAAGGCAAAAAAAGAGAAGAATGCAAACCTCATGGGGTTGCTTACAGAGCTGACCCGACCCCTCAACGCCGCCCCTCCACAGACCTCCACATCAGAGGAATTATCACAGAGCGACATAGACTCCCTGCGAGTAATGAAAAAGAAGGCTCAGGCTGTAGACGAATGGGCCGCGCTACAGATAGGAAACACCCGGCGTTTCCTAGCGGCCACTCTCCTAGATTTATATATGGCCTGGCAGGTTATTTTGCAGGCGGAAGCACTGATTGAACAGTGGGAGAGTGACGCCAAAAATTACCAGGCATGGAAGGTAGAGTTCAAAGAACTCCTCACCCTGGGGGAAGACATAATTTCCGAATCCGGGATTCTGGGTGAGGAATCATTTGATTTCGTAAGGGCTCAGCACTCCAGACTGGACCTCACATTGGAGGTAACCAAGCAACTGGTAGAGTCCTTACAGGATAAGGTAAACACATTAAAACATTCTTCCAATTTATATAGGTCATTTGTAACGAAAGCTTCCGAGGTTGATCCCCTTGGTACAAATACTTATACCCCCGAGGAGTCAGTTTTGGGGAATTTTGATGAAATGGTGGCATCTCGGTATAAATCACCGGAGGGGATGGATGGGGACCGAATGGCAAAACTGACCAAAATGGTGCTTAAGGGCCATGATGCCGCAAAGATGGTGGATAAGTTCAAAGGTGATGTTCCGGATCTGGCGGAACAAGTCGAAGTGGCTAGACACAGAAGGGCCAGCCTAAGGAAGATTGGTGAAGATGGCATTTTCCGCATCCTTCAGGCCTTCAATGATAATAAACAGCCTTGAGCGTTCTCCGGGAACTGGGAAAACTTGAGTTTTAAACATTATTTATTCTTTTGGGGGCGTAAGTTCCCAGACCCCGGAGTTCTGGGTCCACAATTTTGTATTCTTTAAAGTGATCTGTGTCCTGGTCCCCGAGGCCGACCGGTCACTTTCAGAGGCGGTTAATAAAGACTGTCAGAGGGTAGTTGGGCATATCAATAGGCATTGGCTCGGCAGTTGGCTTCTGATAGGGTGATCTTCTCGAGGCACCGTTCAAGGGTACACCTGGCACGTTGGAGACAGGGAGCCGCATTTCCCATTTATGAGGCATGTAGCCTCGGTCCCCGGGGGACCTACTCTCTTCTTTCTTCTCTCCGACTCTCTTCTTGAGGCTGATTCTTCTGATGTATATTCTTGTCTTCTTCTTCTGACATGACAGACTTATTCCGTCTCCAGGTCTTTTGTAGGGTGGCGCAGGTAGTACCGGCCCCCAGATATTATATTTTATTAGAACACAATAAAATAGGGTTAGGGTTAGAGAGAGCTGTATAAATAGGTGAATCGGCCCATTTCCAAGGGTCAGCGAAATTGATGATTTTGTTGTCCATAAGAAATAGCAAAGTGATTTCTGGTTTTAGTTGCAGAGCTCAATGCTCCATTATTCTGTTCTTGGTAGTTAGATGCTCCCTTGGAGCCACCATTGTATCAC
>MU225105.1:4046000-4059467 GCA_018584345.1 Thuja plicata | reverse complement strand
AAGATTATCATCAGAAGGGTTGTTTTGAATGAGAGTTTCAGCAGAATTCAATTTGACGGCAAGAGCTTTCTCAGTATATCTAAAGTCTTTGGCTTTCTTTTGCCCCAGAGTTTGCAGGAGAGCATGCCAGGCCTAAATGTTTTGATGCCATCTTTCACAATAGGAAAGAGAGGGGGAGAAGTTTTTATCAAAGGTTCTGATAAGCTGAATAGCAGCCAGGATGTCCTCATCCTCAAGGAGGGAAGTATTAAGTATAAATCTCGGGTTGACAGTCTTAGGAGTAGGATGAGCACAGTTTAACTTGATACACACCGAGATGGGATGATGATCTGAAAGAGACGTGGGGGAGACAATGACTAAGTTACCATGAGCATTAGGGATGAAGGAAAAGCAATTCTTATGAGCGTAAAATCTATCCAGTTTGGCATAGATACGTGCAGGGCCTTGCTAGAAGTTACACCAGGTGTGCCACAAGTTAAGGTTGGTGTTATCATTGTTCTTCAGGGGATCAAACAGGAGTTTAGTCTGAAGCATCTTATCCCAAGGCTCGAGCTCCGAAGGCTTCCAGACGAAGGGGCGACCACCCAATTTATCTTTTTGGGACTCAATCATGTTAAAGTCCCCTCCAAAAATCCAAGGGATGTCGGGAAGGGAGGTCAACCAAGTCCACAGGTTAACTCTCTCCAGAGGATCATTAGACGCATATATGGAACAGATTCCAAAGGTGGTAGAATTAGTGCAAAAGGTGGCCCAAGCGGCCCTATTACACGGAGACCTACCTTTATTCATAATGCATTTAGTCCACTTAGAGTTAATCAATAATCCAACTCCACTCCTACCTTTCGGATGATCAGAGCATATTCTAACAGCATCCTTCCAGATGAAGTCGAGGTTAACATCCAACATGAAGCCAACAGCCTTGAGCTCTTGTAACATTATAAAATCAATATTATGAATTGTATCAATAAAATGCTTAACAATATGTTTTCTGTCCGGGGACTCAAGACCCCTCACGTTCCAGGAGATGCAATTCAGTCAGACCCGTTGTTAGTGGGGACGCAAGCTAGGTCCTTGGACACTTCTATGGAATTGGAGTTAACAGGTTGGGAGGATCCCTCACCTCCAAACCCTGTAGAACATTTATTCTTCGAGCCAGGAGGTCTTCCCCTTCTTTTGGATTTGGGGAAGTCCCTTTGCCAGTCAAACTCTTCAAAGTCAGATTCAGTGGTCTTATTATTATCCATAACATTTCCAGAATTAGGGTTCGGGAAGGAGTGATCACTCATCATCGAGGGAGCCATCGGAATAGAGATCTTGGTGTTATTGGATGCGGCCAGAACCTCTAAATAGTATCCCTCATCGATTTCCTTAAAGGTTTTAATATCACAGAGGTGGGAGAGGAATCAACAGTGGGTTGATCAACAGGGGATGACACGGGCACGGGCGGTGGAGCCATTTTTACTGCTTTTTCAGCCACAATTCCAATATTATTCGCTTTCCTTCTTTTTTTATCAGATTTTTTGTTAACTATCTGAAATCCGTCTATCATATTAACATCTGAGGACTCATGAATATCTTCATACGTTTTTCTTTGGGTTTGTTGAGTTTGGTGGGTGAACGCAGGAGAAGTCATAAGCGGGGGCGACAGAGGAGGATTATCAGACACATTAGAATTTTTCGTAGTTGGTTCATTCAAAATTGGGGAGGGATTAGGTTTGATGGCACCAGTTTTCCTTTTAATTATAGGGCATTCTCTTCGAAGGTGACCTTCATTTTTACAGAGGAAGCATGCATTCAGACCACCCAAAATCTCTAAAGGGCAGGAAAAGATTTCACCAGAGATGTTACTCTCTAAAGCTGACGGAATCTCAATACCAGGTTTAAGAGACACCAAGGCCCTCGCATCCATATGCAGTACAAGGCGAATAGTGTCATCAAACCTAATCACCTTTCCCAGGGGTTCAAGAATATGGTTAATAAAACGCCAGAGGAATGGAGGTAGGTTCTTGATAATAATCCACCGAGGGGCCGAAAGGGCAAGTACCTCCTCATGGATAGCTTCCGGTGTCCAGGCTAGGGCACGGAAGGAGGTGCTACCAACATTCCAATATTGTCTTTTAAGGACAGCTTCCTGTGCCTTCGAGTTTTTAAAAAAAATCACAAATAAACCTCTTTGAATTTGCCTATAGAAGGATATATTATGCCCTAGTTTAAGATTCCAATAGTTATGAAACCAATCGTCAAGAAACTTTCTAGCAGGACACTTCTCAATTTCAACAGCCGCAAAGAAGATAGCAAAATTTTTCAGCCTACTCTTTTCTTTCTCAATTTCACCAATCATTTCTGGATTAGGAGTAATAGAGAAAGGGGCCAAGGTATTTACAGATCCCTTACCTGGCTCGAGCGCTTCATCGTGGATGGCGAGCTGAAACCTAGCACTAGCAGAGACCGTGGAGGAGTTGGCCACTGCCTCTAAGAAGGTTTTGGTTGCCGAAGATACTGGATGAGAGCCATAACCAGTGTTTAAAGCATTGGTCGAAGGGGAAATTAAAGGGGCATTAATGGTGTTAAATGCAGAGGATACGGCTTCTGCGGGAGGCTTGAGTGGGGGAGAAGACATCAGAAAACATAAATGAAAGAACGCGCACACCTGATGTATTAAAGAGGACACGCTGACATCGGGAGAAGTGCAGTCGCAGGATATCCGCCACGAAGACCTCCAATTCGCATAACGCAGAGCAATTTCCTCTTATATACTTCCTCAATCAATTTCGGGATATTTTGGTTTTTAGAATATCAATCAACGATTGAACAAGGATTCAATAATAAAATATGTTATGAGGTGTAATGGATCTTTTTGGGACCAGGTTCATGAGCACAGTGCGGGAAAAATCAGAGAAAGGAAAGTATTTTATCGCCCTTCGGAGTGCTTTAACGGGAAAATCCTTTGCCTCAAGGGCGGACACAGGAGCAACGGCACTCACAACTCATATGCATTCGCATGGCCAAACTTTATTTTATGGAAATCCATGGCACAGTATGAGCTCTTTGCTTGTCGTTGCGCCATGGCGAATGAAGAACCAGTGTTGAGGCGACTCAAAGATTTATTCTTTATCACAACGGAGAGCTTGTAGTGTCAATGGGCTCCTATATTTCCAGTGTGTTGCATGCTGCTTTGGATCGTCATGTGCAAGCACAAGGGTTAGGTCATGCGCCCGTGTACCACAGACGCCTGGGGCGCATGTCGTTGCAAAAAATAATCGCTCTGTTCCACAAGATTCGTTGCACAGCACGGAAATTTCGCAGCATAGCTTAAAGCCAGCGGATCATCGATGAGATTCGAACTGTAAACGCCATTTTTGTTTCCGGAACAGACCCAAGGTCAATTAAGAATGAATCCATTGTGGCGTCGATGGTTGCAGAGGAATGCAGCAACGTCCCCGGCTGCAAATTTCGCCTTCTTCGCTCTGTTAACCTATGCTTTTCTGAACAGGTATTTACAAAGTTGCAGCACTAGAGAGGGTTCAGATCTCTTTTCATAACCTATTGATTAGAAAGTTTGCGTTGTGTTGAATGTGAATTCAGGCGGAGGCCATGAGCCGAACTGACATGTTGTCTACTGCTCACGGAGCGTAGTTAACTAACATGCTGTTTATGGACAAAGGGAGTAGCGCCGTTGAAGAATCCATACCTTTCATTTAATTCTCTAATTTTTTCTTTTGCGATGCGATGCTACAGTAGTGTTTATTTTTAATGGTAAAGAAGACATGTTCATGGAAAGTTTTTTCTTTTTGCTCATAATTTGAGCTTTCCCTGTTTTTAATCTGCTAATTTACACCTAAATTCTTATGAAAGTTAGAGTAGGTATCCTTTTCCCCTTCCACAAAATATCTTAATGTGGGGGCTCACAAACTACGGTCCCCACCTTGGTTTAAAGAAAACAAACAAAACTTATCTAAACAACTCTTTTCCTTTCTCCTTCTGTAATGGCTTCTGTAAAGAGTATATATTGCTCCTCTCAAATGACCGTGGGACTCTTGCTGAGCTGTTTGAGCTTGGTCCAGAACATTTATACTCGGCACAGTTACATTCCTGCACAAGAAAACAAACCAAGATTGATGCAATCTTTAATAATTAAGAATGAAGAATATAGAAACTGAAAATGGGTTTCTTGTTGGATTTGAAATGAATTTCTTTTTGCGTTCAGCTAACTCACTTTTGTCTAGTGGTATTATTCCAGTCATCCCATTCTTCAGGGATGATATTATTATCCATGTAGGTAAAAGCAAATTTAACTCTGGAGTAAGGTCCCCATGCCCTGCCCAGAAACCTTAAGCGGGCTCCCGTCACCTTACAGTTAAACTCATATTTCCATACCCTGTTTGTTCCCCTACAGAGAGCTTTCTCTGCGCTGTAATGCCTATGTCGAGCAGAGAATTTATATACAGATGACATTTCTGCCAGCAAACAAATTGCATCAGAATCAATGATCAAATCAAATTTTACCAATGGGAGACTGAATTTTTTCCTGATGGGTATTGTGTTTGGTTTGAATTAGTCTACCTCATAATAGATGGGTTGCCCATCACAGCATATAAAACCCGAGCTCCTTCAGTGAGACAGTTTTTAAAATAATGCCTTCCACTGTTGTCAAGCACAGTGCCCTGAAAGTTAAGAAATCTGCAGCTGTAAAATGCAAACCCGTCTCCAGAAATTCTAATTGCATTTGCTTGAATGCCAGGACCGTTTGGATTCTGCAATAATTAATATCATAGTACATTAAGATTATTTTTATTTTTATGTTTTCTTAAATTTGTTGTAAACTTTTACTAAGACCCATGATCAAGTGGTGGCCAGAGGTCATAAGTTCCTTTCAGTGCACAGTTTCTATTCTGAAAAATTGCTATCAATGACGCATCAACAATTTTTATTCAGTTCAATGTCAAATCTGCTGGACCTTTTCTGTGATGATCTGTCTACAAAATCAGAAGCTATTACTGTCATTGTTGAAAAGAAATATGCATCTCTGGTTGCTCTAGCATTCTCGTACCAGGTTATGAAAGTATTGCTGGTGTTACTTTCGCTTTTAAATATGTAAGACTTCTCTACAGGAAAGGTCACCTTTACCCTGCAAAAAGTAATTCATGGATAATCTACTCCAGTCAAAAATACCATAACATCACCTCAAATAAAAGCATTAATTAGAAGAAAGCCTTTATATGGTCATTATTGATGTTACATAACACTAATGGAAACTGAAATTGTTGCATATTTAAAAGGCGTAAATCAGGAGAGAAAAAACAGGGCGAGTTGAAATCAGGAGAAAATTTAAAAAGGAACTTACCATGAACATGTCTTCATTACCATGGAGCCATCAATCTACAACAAATTTAGATTTTCAAACTAAAAACAAAGACTACTGTAGCATCACATTGTAAAAGAAAAAAAATCAGAGAATGACTTCTGTAACAATTTCAAACAGGGGAATGGCAATTGCTAAGGTGAAACGGAGAATAGTTGTGGATCCAGCCAAGCGTCTTACTAAAAAAATGTGTGCGTTGAAATGGTTCAACTCCATTTGCCGGAAGCACACTTTTAAAGAAGTTGGGGAGGAAGCTGTGGCAGTAAATGGTGAAAATGCAGCAAACAATGTGCAAAATGTAGAGCGAGAACAAAGGAAAAGGACAAGGAGAGAAAAAGATATCTATTCTTGGAATGATGCTGGCTCTAATTCTGTCGGCACTAAAACAATTAGGGGTGTGCAGTCTCGTAGACATTTTTGAGACAGATTGAAGAACCCATATAACAAGCTTAGTGGCTTACAACATCAAAGGGCTGTAAAAAGAGTTCAACCTGTTCTATTCTATTATGCCATGACTATTTTAAAAAGTTGAATCTGTTCTATTCTATTATGCCATGACTATTTTTTTATTGTGCTTGCAGCACATAGGCGATGGGACTCCAATAAACACCCCAGAATTGCAGTGGAACTGGACACCACTAATTTCCACCTACAGGTGGACAACATGTGAGAATCCATGTTTGACAACTTTGCTCCCAAGTTTTTAATGGTTCGCTTTAGTTTTGGTTTTTGAGATAACTGTTGGTTGGTTACGTGATATGATTTGCTCTCCAGATGTTTAAAAAGAGGAGTAGCTCAGTATTAGATGATGATCTGCCATTAGGAGACCTTATGAGGAGAACCCGACTAAAGACCATTTCTTACACCCATTTATTCAACAGAATTTCAACCAATTTACCAATTAAATTCTGTTGATTTAATCAAATAAATTCTTTGTCATTACATGCAAATAAATCTAGGTGAAATACACTAGTTGCAGTTATCAAGAAACCAATGGAAACAAAGAAGCAGAATGTTTCACCAGCAATTTAATTCCGATTGCCATGACAATCTAGAGAAACATCTCATAAAGTTTCAAAGGATTTGGAGCAAGTTGAATCAGTTTCTAAAGAAAATTCTCCGAAAGCACAACTAGCAACTGCAAGGGTGGGTCTTCCATTTGGTTAAGCTTGAATGATGATAACGCTGTAGCTGAGGTTGTGCCTGCTTTGCCCCATCAAATTTCATCAGGTTCTTCAGAACCTTTGGCTTTGACATATAAAGGTGCATCTGCCTTACGATTCTCAGAAATAGAACTTCAATCTTCATCTGTCTCTAAATCTGATTCTATAGGATAAGTTTCCCATTTTTAAGTTTTAATTTTAGTATACAATTATCAACACATGTAAAAAACACTTAAATGTTACAGCTAAAGGAGCTTACTTAATAAGAAAGAACTTTTTGTTTTGATTATTTGTTTTTGCATTTCAAGAATTATACTTCATTTATTTTGCTATAATTGCTTCCTATTTGTTTGACCCGTGTCAAGTTCAAATGACCTCCTCTCTACATCCTAGTGTTTGATGGGCCTTGGACATCTCAAGAAGCCTCTAATTTTGAGCAAATATTTGAAGTTAATGGCATACTTCCCTTGGCAAATTCTCAGGAAGCAACTACATCCTATCGAATTGAGGATGTAGTTGTCCAGTCTTTTGATTGTATTTCTACAAAGGTAGATACAGAAGTGCAGGTTCTAGATAGTCCTTCAGTTCTAGAAAAGATGAGAAACTTTTAAATGAGCTTACCTGAAGTATGTTGGGTTGATAATTGCTATGTTGATGTTACAACCCATGCATTATGTATACTTTGTATTTTTAGTTTCTGTAATGTTTGATGGCACTATGTGCATTCTAGGTGAACAATGATTTTCTGAATTATAACTTAATTTGAACATTTGTAACTGTTTTTGGACTTAGATATAATGGGAATCTGATGATAAGGGCCATGCAAGCAACAATGCTAGTGGAGATTCAGCTCCCCATCATTTTTATGTAAGTTTTAGAAAGGAGGACATGGATTTTGAAAATATCTGTTACACATTTTTCTGCCACGCTCTTTGGATCTGTATCCGATACATGCTGCTTGGATTGATCTTTCTAGTTTGCACATAAGGTTCTAGATTCTTTTTTTCATTCAGTGGTGATGGGCCACTTGATATGCTACTATTAGGTGGCATGATTTTTTATTTGGCAAGATGTTGTTTTGTCCTCTTGGTAATTTATAGACAGGCTGTTTGTTATTTCTTCTGAAATCCTATTGTTTATGTGGAATTCTAGAAATGACTAAATTTTTCTTTGAAGTAAACTATAATATTCTAGCTTTTCTCAAGAAGTTAGTATCTTTAATTGCTAACAATGATGCTATGTAGGTGCAAAGCAAAAGCAACGACATCAAATAGTTTATTGTTGAAGGAAGATAAATTGTTGATACAAAAGTTGTTCAATGGGGAGAGATCTGAATATTTGGTTTATGATTCTAATTATTGGCCAATTCAAAAAGATGTGGCATATGCATACAAGGTTTCTAGCTCTGACACTCTTTTATGGGATTTTCTGCTTTTGTCTAATGATTGTATATGTATATGTATATGTATATGCACGTGTGCGCATGTTTATCTACATGCATGTATGTGTACAACCATACAAGATGAATGTATCCTATACATAAAGTGTCCATGCAGATATCCACACCCACATGTATGCACATATGCTTAATATCAACAATCACTAGAAATAGGAGCAAAGAATCCACATAAAATAATTGTGTGGAATTAGAAACCTTCTATGCACATGCCACATGTTTTGGAATTGGCAAACCATTAGAGTCATAAACCTAATCATCATATATCACTCATTAAACAATATGTGTATCAACAATTGATCTTCAACAATATGTTTATCAACAATTAATCTTCCTTCAACCATACAAGTTGAATGTTTTGTACTACTCCACATCCCAAAATGTTGGAGAGATTTATCAGTCGAGGATTCCAGAACATGCTTGGTTAAAGTAGGGAATGCTATAGAGTGTTGTTGTTTTGCAAACCCAGGAGGTTGTGCTTTTTAGGAAGTTGTGTAGTTAGATTTGAGTTGCACCCATTTGAGACATCTTTGCTAGAAGCTTCTCCATATTGTTCAATAACTTCCTCATCAAACCCAATCAAAGAGTAAGCACATCCACTTCTTCTGCCAAGTAGGAGTGGAGTCGGGAGACACGAGGGCAAGAAGAGGCTAAATCCCAAGATGCAAAATGTCTACGCTAGAAAGGGATTCCTTCTTAGTTCATAATGTGTTTCCAAGTGACTCACCAATTTTAAGTGTAGTCTCAACAGGGAGTGATTTAGAAAGGTCCAAATCCATCAAAATCCTTGTAGAGGTGGGATAAAAGGTTGGTATTAGTGTCAACTTTGGTGAAGCTGCCCAACTTGTTTCCAATAGCTTTGTAGGTAGTATTACATTAAAAGTGAAGGGGGAAATGGGGAAGAATTACCAAGTTAGGATAAAACTCGGTAAGATCCACCAAAGGATTGAGAGTTTCCAAGGGTGTAGAGACAACATGTGAACCCCATTTCCAAACACCCAACAATAGAACAACATCCTTATTATTAGAAGTGTTAGAAAATCACAAAGAAGTCATGAGCACAAGGGTAAATTTCAACTTAACCTCAAACCAGTGGGTTCTAGTGGAGAAAGATTGAGGAGTGTAGTGTTGGAAAAGATGTGTACATGTAATGAAATTTGCCAATAAGCATCAACTTCTCAAAATATGAAATGCAATTCAATATCTCCCACCCAAGCACAATCTTTGAAACAAAGGAGGCATAGGGGAGGCATTTTGCAGTTTGGGCATGTTACCCTCCATTTTGAAATTTCATTTCCCCTTTGCAAAGTCTAAATCCTAATTTGTGTGCCACTCTTTGTTTAAAAGTCACCCTCATAATTATGCTAAGTCCTAGTCCATCGTTGGTCTTTTGTTAAGCTTTTGAACATAGTTGGCAAGTTCATTTGTTCCTGAACTATATGATTGCCCGACTTCCCTTTGATGAACACCTATGTTATTGGTCATGTTCATAGTCGGCCAGTCGGGCGATCTTTGAACTTTCATACCCCTCACTATCAACAGTTTCGTAGTTCGGTAAATCGTCGATTGTCTTGTTGTGACCTTTTCACACCATTGCCCCATTGCAAATGTGGACCCCCTCTTTCGCCCAGTAGTCTTAGGGTTTTGGCAGTAGAGTGTTAGTTCTGAGCTTCAAAGATTGAGAAGTGGTTGAATCTTCATGTCACCACGGTTGCAAGTATAAACAAGTCTCAAGGGTTTAAAATCATTAAGGTCAAAAGGTAAAAATTGTCAAATCCTAGGGGAAATTTCCCAAGTATCAAGGTGTCTTGGTTAGTCAACTGGTCTTTAGGATGTATTAATGCCCTATTTCACTTGTTAGGTGGAAAGTTCCTATGCATGTGGAATTTCCACTTTGTCCTTATGAACATGGATTTTCCACTTGTCCCAATGAACTTGAAATTTCCATTAGTCCCAATGAACTTCGATTTTCCCCTTGAGGATTAAAGTGAGCAAGCAAACATGGATTCCCTATGAGGGTTGTTTTTTCACTTCCCTCCAACTTTGTGCAAGAAAAGTGAAATCTCATAGGGACTGATTTGTCCATATCCCAATCGAATCTCTACTAGCGGGGAAAGAGCAAGCGTTCATTGAATTTCATGGAACTTACTGTCTCTATGACCAATGATTTCCCACTTGGGGACTTGGCCAATTTTTGGAGGGAAAAACAAGGGCAAAGCGAAGGATCTAATTTGTCCTTATGCAGATCAATTTTACACTTGAAGGACTGGGTAAAATTTTATAGGCAAATTTGAAGACAAGCATGAAGATATGAAAAGTCCTTATGCATATCGATTCTCCATCAAGGTGTGAAGTTAAAAGGCTTAAAGGAAAAGTGAATATGAAAGTCCTTATAAGAGTCGATTTTTCCCTTGAGATAATTTTAATCCCACATGCATTGTGGAATGAAAGAGATGAGATGAAGTTTTAATAAATTGTAGTGGGCCCAATGTAAAGTTAGTTGGAGATGGAACATTATGAGACAAAGAAATAGGGTTGGCTTGCTTGGACATTAGTATATGAACATTAACGACATACAAAGTTGGCCTTGTAAATTCAACATGTGTGTCCTTTGGAAGGAACCTTATAAAGATAGATCGAATGAAAGCATTGTAAATCACAACTCAAAACTAAATCGAACATTACATAGCAGAGGAAGAAGGATATATGTGAATTTGATCAAACATGCATTCTAAGGAGATAAAGGCTTAGGTCTAATTTCTTAAGGAAGCAACTTTGGAGACAAACAAAGCATAAGAGGCATAAAACACAAAAATCTGCCATTAGAGGATCGAAGATCAAAGCAAATGAGGGCAAAATTAAAGGTGAAAAGCAAATTAGAAGTTGAATTTGTTTTGAGATGTGGATTGCATTTGAGGAACTATTTTTTTATACCTTCCAAGCAAGGTAAAAATAATATAACCAAAGAGGGTTGACTTACATGCAAATAAAGCTGGTAGACCTAGGGGGAAATAAGAAAACTAAAGTTTAAAATGCAAAAATTTGAGCAAGTTGGCTACTATGACGATTAAGGGAAGTGAATTAAATTGCAAAATACAATCTTCAATTAGGCTGGCCCAGGAAGAAACGTGACTTTTGGATTCCAAACACCTAGAAAGGGAGGATGGAACTCTCCATTCAAACACCAATTCAATTCAAAACAAGGAGCAGAGCAGAATTAAAAGAGTGAAAATCGGGGAAGTGAAATAAAAATCAAAACCAAATTTGATTGAGGATTGAAAATCAGAAGTGAAGAAGACATTGGATCTCCCATTGTAGATGATAACTAGCAAATTTGTAGACCTAAGACTCAAAATCTTTAGAATTTTGATTAGGTGTGATCGGTAAACATGCTGTAAAGTTAAACCCACGAAATCAAGTAGACCGTTGAATGTTTTTCAAGAGAAATAAATTGATTCAGGCTCCAGAAATAACAATTAAAAGTTATAAATTAGAAATTGGGCTAAAGTTAGATATGGTGTTTTAGGCATTGCATGAGAAGGATTGATTGAAATGAGGTTCTAGAGTTGGGAAATTTTTGTATTATTTGTAGGATTTCAACTAATGGATTCCAGGAACTTAAGGATGGTAGGATGTAAAAGGTTTTATGTAGCAAGTTAGGAGTAAAATGAAAATGATATATCTTTGACAACTCTTCTTGTTTTGCAAGGGATCGAAGAAGGAAGGTGCTTGAGGATAAGAAGAGGTTGGTACAACCTCAAGGATACTTGAATGAAGGAAGATGAAAGCTAAAGATGGGAGTGGAGATGCAAAGTGCAAAGGTCCAAGACTTCTTCAATATAGATACAACATGATGAGGATCAAACAAGTACACCAAGGAATGTTCAAGGTCAAGTCTTCCCATACGCAAGAATGATTCCAACACCAAGGTCAACATAGGAGCATGGGAAAAGCATGTGCAAGTCATTCATCAAGTTAGCGAGGTGGTTCAAAATTGGAAATACAGAGGATTGAGCTACTACAAAGTTGGGACATCCAAGAGAAAGAATTCCAATGACAATGAAAGAATTCCTAAGATGAAGAAGTGAAGTTGAAATGATGATTGCAAGACAAGCATGCTAAGGTGGCATTCACTCATCCTCATCGAATCAAGATATTCCAAATGGACATGTAGAATGCGCCATTCTCAAGTGGATATGCATTTCTAAATACTTTTTTTTTTCTCATTGGCCTACAAATGGGTGCCTTATTGTCATTAGATATGTATTTAATATTTGTAGCAACCCTAATAAGGGTTTCCTTGGGATAATCTTGGCCATTGGTTTCAAATCAATCCAGGTCATCCATTACATTGAAGACTCCTATATAAACCCTCCTCATTTGTAAGGGAGTCAAATCCTACGTCTTTGCAAGAGTGTTGGACGTGTCTAAGGAAAATCAATCTCACAACAACATGAGAAGAAGAAGCACATAAAGAGAAAGGTTGTGTCAGTGCAGTATGCTGCCACGTGTTCGTGGAGTTTACATGAGGTAAAAGGTTCACCCAACTATATGGTTTTATGAGTTGTCGACCAGATGAGCAAGGTTGAGCAAATAGTTATGTGCCATGTCGCGCCATGTTGGATTAAAGGAAATGCTACAAGGGAAGTCAAATTCTTTTGACTTTGTTGTGCATTTCAACATCAAATGTAGATCAACGACCGAGATTCAAAATTGAAATTTGCACGGCTAGTCAACATCAATTTCTTGTTTCATGCGAATTAAATTTTGAAAAGATTGTGTAGATAACAAGAAGTCTGTGATGAATAAATATGGGATTTTGGCCATCATTGCTCACAATTGCAATCATCGAAGCATATAAGAGAAGATAGTTACAAACAAGGGTATATTTAGAGATTGTCAAGTGATTAAAAAATGACATTGCAAAAGACAATAAGTGTTAACATATTGTTCGTTCGTGTTTAACTATGCATATATTATATATATAATATTAATAATAATTGTTAATATATATATATTTCTCTGATAAATATATATTGGAACGAACTCATATATATATATATATATATATATATATATATATATATATATATATATATTAGTTATTAATAAATGTCATATCGTATTACAGTCGCTGTTGTATATGATCGGATTACTAAAGGTATTGTGACTGTTATTACATAACAGTCACGATAAGTGACATTATATATATTGTTGCAAGTCACGATAAAGTGACGATATTCGTTATGCAATAAGTCACGATAAGTGATGGTTTACATTATGCTGTAAGTCACGATAGTGACTAATACAGATTGTATTATAGTTAGTTATGAATAACGATATGTATAATGAACAGTCGCTTCATTTAGTATCAACAGCCACATCTCTCTATAATGAATAGTCACAACTATTCATTATAGATTCTATATATAAATACAAATATATTTTTGTAGAATCAATCAATCACCAAGGCAATTGCATTCTAC
>MU225105.1:4030067-4041659 GCA_018584345.1 Thuja plicata | reverse complement strand
ATGTTTGGATTGGGCCATATATCATGATATGAAAATTCTACAAATCTATTAAACTCTCTCTCAAGAGGGAGTGTTAACATATTGTTCGTTCGTGTTTAACTATATATATATATATATATATATATATTGTTAATATATATATTTCTCTGATAAATATATATTGGAACGAACTCATATATACACACACACACACACACACACACACACACACACACACATATATTAGTTATTAATAAATGTCATATCGTATTACAGTTGCTATTGTATATGATTGGATTACTAAAGGTAATGTGACTGTTATGTAATAACAGTCACGATACTATCGTGACTATTATTACATAACAGTCATGATAAGTGACATTATATATATTGTTGCAAGTCACGATAAAGTGACGATATTCGTTATGCAACAAGTCACGATAAGTGATGGTTTACATTATGCTGTAAGTCACAATAGTGACTAATACAGATTGTATTATAGTTAGTTATGAATAACGATATGTATAATGAACAATCACTTCATTTAGTATCAACAACCACATCTCTTTATAATGAATAGTCACAACTATTCATTATAGATTCTATATATAAATACAAATATATTTTTGTAGAATCAATCAATCACCAAGGCAATTGCATTCTACTACATATTAGTTTATACATTATCTTCAGATCTACATTTCTTAACAATAAGGTCAAGATTTATGGCCTATTTGAAGTGTAATTGAAGGAATTTGAAAAGTTTTTATGTGATTTTAGTAGAATTATGCTTTTTGCACTAGTTGTCTGAGATATTGAGATTTTACAACAATGAGTGGAGGTAAATCATCCACCTCCACTCCTAGTTAGAAATTAAAAGGGAGCCTTTTTATTAGGTTTTTAGAAATGCTCTTAGGTTCTTCTACAACAAGGTCTTTATATGAATTCTACTAGCATGATAATTGCCATACTTGCAGAGGACCATTCACACCCTCTTCTAGATGGGCATTGTTCACCTTTTTCTTCGAGAATAGAGTTAAACAACCCGTGGAGCCTCAATTTAGCTAAGTTAATTGTTACAAATGTTTTCATGGATGTTGATTTCCTCAGAGAGTTGACTAAGGTCTATTGTCCCGCCTCTAGGGCCATTAGAAGGGTAGATGGTAAAGTTTTGGTAAATATAGACAAAAAAGTATGTTTGAAGCTTTAATTATATTAGGGTCCACTTGCACTGACATAAACTTGAAGGAGGAAACATATGCAAACCAAAAGGAAACACTTGGAAGGGTAGAGGTTTCCAGATATAGACCTAGGGGGAATCATAGGAAGCCCATCCCACTTACAAGGGATGAAGTAGAACCTTTTGAGATTGACAAATTTGAATTTTACTTTAGGTATACATACCATGCCTTATGTCAAATTGTAGGTTGTGATGTAGTGAACATAATACCAATTGGAATCATGTGCATGGCCATGGCCATCCAAAATCCCGATGTCAACACAGACTATGATTATGTGGGATACTTGGTTAAGGCCATACATAAAGGTTTGCCAAAAATACAAAAAAAGCCCAGGGATTATTGAGTTCATACATTATTCTCTTTTGTGTCATTTTATTTTGTATTTTAATTTAGAGAACATTAATAAAAGATTGAAGTTCAAAATTGATGATCAAGGGAACATGGCTCCTATTCAATTTTGGACTACAGTATGGGATATGAATCATCCAAATCCTAGTTTTGTTCTCTTTCAAAACATGTTTGTGTTTCCTATTCTTTAGCTTCTTCGCAAGAATGATTTGTAGAGGTTACTAATATTAGTAAAAAAATTATTGAGGTCAATGGTACAATTTCTAAGCCAGCAGTTTGAGCACAATTGGGGAGATTGGATTTATCATGATGGAGTCACCATAATCAAAGTTTATGGGTGCGCTCAACCTCTTCATTTATTGCCTTTATTTGTTCCTCTAAGAATTGGTGCCATTGAATTATTTTGGTAGATGTTATTGATTGAAAAGGAGTATTTGGAAGAAAGGAAGATGAGAACTTTCTTGCCTAGATTGATATGTATCTATGACTTTGCTCTTGGTAAGAAGGCCCTATTGAATAATTTCATGAAGCAATATAAACTGGAGACTGACCTTGCAAGATTCTGTAACCCAAAGGGCTTCTTCGATCAAGTATGAAAGAAAATATCGATCATAACAACACTATACCCTAATGAAGCACTATATGATGAAGATATTATAAGAAATTGGTCTCTCAAGGTAGAAGTACATGCCATCAAATAAAATGGAAAAAACTTACAAAAGAAGAGAAGCTAAAAGGGAATTTAGATCCCAATTTCCCATGTTTCTTTCCCATTTCACCCCCTTTGCAGAGAATCACTAAATTGATGAAGACCTATGATAAATTGTGTGGAAAGCTTCCTCAAATTGAGGAATGGTCTTCACCCCACCTTCCACATTAAGAAAACAAAAAAACATAAAGGAATTGAAAGTGGGGAGCAAAAAGAGGAAGCTATATCTATGCATGGGGCCAACCCTACTCACGAACTAGAGAGGAAAAAGAAGATAATTGAGTGTCTTGTTGCATAATCTGTTGATGAGGAAGTAGCTAAAAGTATTGGTGGAGGAGATTAAGGAGTGGATCAAATCCCTAGAAAGGTGCACGAGTAGCTAGATGAGGATCTCGAGGAAAGGATGTGGGTTTACAAGGAAGCCCTATTAAATAAGTTCACTAATGGGAGGCTAATTGCAGCCAAACAGTTCCTCAATGATGAAAAATTTGTTGAATCAAAGGAGTTTACAAGTTTTCTTTTAAAATTGGAAGGAAGAGAAATTTAAAAGAGATTGGAGCGGGAAGAACAGGGGTCAGACCTTGATTAGTGAAATCAAGTTGTAGTTTCCACTTTGCATAATTTCAACCTAGATGAAGTAAACTTATCACTTGAAGAAAAAAAATTGGTAATGGACAATTGGATGTTATTGCTCCCTTGTTGGGACTTAGAGTCCTTCATTTTAGATCAAGTGAGGAATCAAATGGACCCAGTACATCAGATTATGAAGTGGACCAATTCTTGTCTAGATTAGGATTTGATACAAAATCACATACTCTTGTTGTTTGGGCTTTAGCCCCTTACATAGAAAAGCCACAAGTGATTGAGATTGGAGAGGAAAGAAGAAGAGGCCCAATTATAAAAACAGTCAAAAATACCTTAGCAATGGAGCTAGTAGACTTGGTCTCCCAGGTTGCCAAGCTGAATAAGGCTATTGCAATTGAAATGGAAAATAATTTCAGAGAGTTGGTAGAAAATTATGCCATATTGTCAAGGAAATGTGATGAACTCTACATTGATAATGTACTTCTAAAAGAACAATTGGCAATATATACTAAGCAATTGTCTCCTTTCATACAGACTGAACAAGTAACCATAGATACCCAATTGCAAATGTTTCCTAAGAAGGCTATTCTTCTTGAAGAGGTAGAAAAGCAATTGAATGAGTATGCGGGTAGAATTGAAGCTCTAGAGGTTGAAAGGGGTGAACAAAGAGCTTTAATTCTAGAAAAAAATGTGGATGCACTAATGAAAGTTCTTGATCATAGGGTTGGAAAGTTGAGGTTGAAATTGAATGTTATGAATTAGAGTTATACTTCCTTACTGCAAACAGAGTAATTGTGCTCAAATTTTATTGATTTCCTAAAACCATTGTACAAGAAGTAACACTCAGGCATTGATTTGATGGAGAAGTTGGAGCTTGTTTCTCAATTCATAAATCTACCTCCCATTGTTTTGGAAACAAAGGAAAGGGTTGAAAATGTGGTTTCATTGTTGCTCTTCTTTCAAGGAAAATATCCATACATTGTTGAACATGTAACATCCATTGATACCAAGTATCATGGATAAGGACAAGAATTTGAAAATCATTGAAAAATGGATATTTGATTTGGAATTGATTGTCACAGTTGTGCAAACATTCATTGTTGGTGATGGAGAGATTGAAATTCAACAGTTTAATAATATAATGGACAAGATGCTAAGTTTCGAAGTCAGATGCGCAAAGTTTGTTGCAAATACCTGGGTAGTTATAAATGCCAAATGGAAGTAGTTACATAGGAAGATCAATCACAAACTTTTCAATGACTAGATGAAATGGATGTGATGGACTGACAAGAGTTCACAAAGATGAAGATTAAGTAAAAGAACATGGCCTTGCAATTTTGACATTTTGGTTTTTGTGAAGTTAGTTACACCTGTGATGACAACCATAAACAAACTATAGAATGGTTAATCAGTTATTTGTATGGACACCTTGCCTGACTCGATTTATGCCACATGTGTGCTATTAGGTTGGGAATGAAGCAGATAACCAATTTGAAGATGACATGTTATGAATAGTGCCCTTTGTTTAGTCCTAATTGCCTTCCTTTGCAGGTTCTTCATGCAATTTGAGGAAGACACATCACTAGATATTCAACTTCTTTCTTCATAAGTTGTAGGATCAGATTTTCTATTTCTTTAGAGCCTTCAAGATTAACAGAGCTCATAGACCTTTATGCCTTGCTGGACATTAGTTTGGATAGGGATATAATATTTTGTTGTTATAATCTGAATTTTTTAAATGATCTGTAGCTTGTTGCATTCCTTGTTTCTATTAAATGAATACTGTGATCATGCATTACTTCTTCTGAACAATGTTATCATTTGAGAGCATAATAGAGTAGTACTTAGTCTTTATGGGTCATAGTTAGAATGTTTTGTGTTGTATAATTTTTTTGATATAATAGAAAATATGATTCAAGAAGTCTTGAGTGTCATATTTTGTCTCCAAGTTGTATCCAAACATTTTCATAAATTCAATATAAAGTATGAGTTTATTTGTCTAATATTTGTGGATTTGTGTTAATTGTCTTTAGCTTCTTTCAAGGGAAGAATTAAATGCTTGAAATAATTAATAGTAAATGTGAGGATGGAGTTTGAATTTAACAAGTAGAATGTATGGCAATGGGGTTAATATAAGTGCAAAGTACAATCTAATAATCTGATTCTGAATGTCTTTGCATAATTGAGGAAGGTTTATATGATTTAATTTGTTTGACTCTACTACCCAAATGGAGTAGGCACTGGTCTTGAATGTTAGTAAGGATATCATTGAGAAGCAACTTCAAATCAAAGTCAATTTTATTTTCTACTTTTTTAGGAGTAGAAGTAGTCTAGTACTTGCCCCCAAATCATTGATTTAAATTGATTAAAAGAAAAACTATGTTTGTTGCCCTTGGCATGATATCATTGACAATATGCCATGTTTTCATTTCAATATCAGTAGAATGTTAAGTTGTAAGTATGTTTAAGGGTACACCCACCTAAGCTTGGTAGAGCTTGAAGCACAGAAGGCTTGTAAGACTTGTTTCATTAGCCACTAAGTCTAGTTGTTTGTTGCTAGGGGATGGCAACCCTTAGGATTTTCTAGAACATCTATTGGAGACACTAATAGGTGGCACATTCTTGGCCACGAATGTGTGGTGTGCAGCTCAAGAAGGAAAGGAAATCTCCACAAAAATTTAGAGGCAAGTCTACCTAGTCTCTTGTGTCCTAACTTAAGCACATCTGATGGAAAGTGTTGATTCACTAGTGTTTATTCATAGATCACGGGCTCAACCCTATTCTTGAGCGAGAAGAAAAGAGTAAGATAGGAAATGTGTCGAGGTATTGGTGGTGAGGTGGGGTATAAATTGAGGCCTCTATCATGAGTTTTGCTGAGTGTTTAATCCTATTCGAGGGTAGAATAGTGTATTTCAAAATGGCAAAGTGGTTTGGCATTGAATGTCACCACCAAAAGGAACCATGGAGGAACATATAGCAACATTTTTTCAGTTGAGAGATGAAGATGAAAATGAGGTCATGGTGAGCATTATGGGTGTTGATATGTGGGATACTAGCCATGTGCACCATGATGGTGTTTTGTATGAGAAATTATTCTCATACATTGTGCAATCTTTGGGGTGTAATTTGTGGGACAAAAGAGTGGTTGGGAAGATAGTTAAGAGGGACAAACTGGATGTAGTGTGCAGAGATGTGGATGGATTGTCGCTGGTTTTGAAGTCCATGGTTTTGTTGGACATCATGGATCTCAATGTTTAAGGGAAGAACAAGAATATGAAGAAGACTCCTGTTTGTTCAAAAAAGTGGTGCAAAAACACTACAATCTTGGCGAAGTCTGACAACTTATGAATGGATATACTGACTTATTTTCCCAAGTGGCAGTGGATGATGATTATCAGAGCAGGTGTGGGATTTTTCTTATATGACTATTAGCCTCCTGTTTTAATGTAATTTTCTTTAATTTGATATAATAGAGGGATATACTCCCTATTGAAGCACTTACCATAGAAGAATCACGTTTCTTCCTTTTTGCAAACCTTCTCCTTTTTAATTTCAAAATGGTAACTTTGTGTTCACAATAAGAAAACTAGAATAAACATCTTTATTATTTTTTATTAAAGATGGGAAAGTTTCCATATTTCTCCATCTTCATCCACATCTATATTTTTCATCTCAACATCTATAAATTCAGCCGTTATTCACTGAATTTAGGGAACACCAACCTTTATGCAACCACTATCTTTGAATCTTCGTGTAAACAATTGGGATTTATGCTATATTTTTTAGAGCAATATCACCCTACCTTCAAAGAGAAAATAAAGGACGATGCAGTGATGTGAAATTCATATACGTGAAAAGATATATTTTCATTGTTGTGTTTCATGCACATGCTTTTACATACTTAATTGAACAAATAGAGTAAATAATGATTTTGTGTGGTCAAACTCACTAATTCTTCATGATTCTATTTTCTAGTCTACAAAGAGAATATCAAATTCATATCTAAAGCCGATGATCCTAAAGACATCTACATTAAATGGATTATCACCTTGCTCAGTATGTCTTATAAGATTTATTGAACATACAAGATTTTTGAGAGGGTGGGAGTGAATCGATAATATAATAAAATATTTAAATTTTTTACTGCTTCTTATGTTAAAGCTTTTACTTGATACATTTGAAACAATGTAACATTGAAAAAAACATTTTACATAATTGCACAAGATAACATTAGATTTATGTGGAAACCTAGAGTGAGAAATCTCACAATATAGAACAAGTACACAACTTTGTTTTAGGGCTGCAACCCAAGGAAGCAACAACTCCCTAAAAATATGGTTTTATGTCTATGCTAAAGAAAGTAAACTACTTCTTGAGAGCGATAACCTACAACCTCAAAATGTCATGAAATAGAATTGAGTATCTAATGCAACACAATTAGATCATCATCAACCTTTAGATCACTGCTTTCGACAAACTTATGGCACATATGAATGTAGATACCTCAGCTCATTGCTTTTAACAAACTTATGAAACATCTAAATGTAGATACCTTTAGCTCATTGCTTCCAGTAATGTATTATGCATTTAGCTCACACACTTCACACCATAAAATGCATCCAAAACTTGCACACATTCAGATTGATTTGATTTTTCATCTATATCCTCCACAAGCTCAAACAACCTTCTCCAAGTCAGCTAGGTTGAAATATATGAACATGAAATATCCATCGGCTAAAGAGTTCGGCCTTAAACTGATGCAAGAACATCTTGGGATCTTGGCAATCTTGCATCAACCAAAAATATTTTCCTTTAGTTGTTTTGATATTTTGTTCCAGTTGGGCAGTTTTGGTGTTTTAGGTGGCGGTCACTCCTGTTGGCTCATTACCCTATGTGATCTTATGGGTTGTTCTAGACACCTTAGAGAATTTTTGTCTATGATCGCATCATGTTTCATTCTATCTTGGAGTTGGTATCTTGAGTTTGGTCCAGTCTTTTTTTTGCTCTTCTTTTCCTATTGGAGAGGTTGAGTTGGCTTTTGATCTTGTGTTGGAGTTTGTGTGTGTGATCGTGCCTTAATGTTTAGCACCTATCTGGGAGCAGTTTTCTATGATCACATCTCTTTTGGTTCATGGTTGTTCGAGTTTGGATTCATCTAGTGGTTGTGGATATCATGTTCATTTCTTGTTTGGACCGATCTAAGGGATTTATTGTGCGATTGGTGATCGTTGGATCTTAACGTGTGCGGTCGTGGATCATAATTATTGGAAATTGTTTGGACCTATATTTATGATTGCACATCATTATGTTCTTATTTGGTGATCGATGTTTCACATTTTGGGTCTTGTCCTAAATGTTGTTACACGTTCCCTTGTATTTCTTTGTTTGGCCAACTTGTTGGTAGCAATGTATAAATGTAATGTGTTGTAATGTGTAGAGGTATCTTAGAAGAGGGAGTAGCATCCTTTGGGATGATAGTTTTGAGATGTAGTAGATCACAATGTTGGATCTGAGAGTGATTTTGTGGTGGGCCAAAACCGAGAAGGCCTTACAGCCAGACATGTTGGTGTAAAATTCTTATTGATGACCATGAAAGTTGTTATGTTTGCTTCATGTCACTGTGTTGCTTTGTTATTTCCGCTGTGTTGATTCAGGGTGCAAGGTTGGACATCTCCTTTTGGGATTTCTTCATCCTTGACTGCGTCAAATGGTATCAGAGCGAGTTTTGATCTTGTGGTGACAGTAATATGAGATCCTGGACTTGTAAAGTTCCTAGAGCGTTGCTTGTGAGGTGGCAAAGACTAGATGTGGCTTGCATCAATGAAGGACTTGTGCAAGAGAGGTTGGAAGGGATTGCTATGGAAGGTTGATTTTTGTTGTCGGTTGATGGTTAGTGTGTGTTTATTGGAGTGTGATTTGTTGATGAAGTGGTTGATTGTTTTTTTTTGAGCTCGTGATCCTATGGAGGGCTTGTTGTGGGATGACATAATATAGATCTGACCTACGACAACAAAAGATTTCTTTGAGGATGGCTTGGAGAGGAATTATTGTTCTTGATGTTGATAAGTTGTGTTCTTTGATGTAACCTATTGGTGGATAGACCGCAAAAGTGAGGCAATTGCACCTTAGGAGAGAGGAGATGTTGATGAAGAAGACTAAGCATGTGATGGAGAAGAGGAAGAGGAAGATGACCTTTGTCATTGGGTGGATTCTCCAAATTGAGTTGAAGAGACAAGTGGAGGAAATAGAGATGGAGTTGCAGAGAAGATTTTCTTGTGGGAAAGAGGATTCTCTGGAGTGTTTTGTTGAACTTGAGGTTGATGAAGGCATACGAGATGCTGCTGGTGTGAATGTTGCAGAGGGAAACAATCTTGGTGAAGGCTTGGAGGATCTTGCTGGATTAGAGATGGATCTTGTTGAGAAAAGTACACTAGTGAGTGTTCTTGCTTATGAGATGTCTGTAGATGAAGAAGAAGGGGTTATTGATGAGTTCCCGAGTTAGTTGACTGGATCTGATATGAAAGTAGAGTGGAATACTTTGGTTGGTAAGGTTTAGGAGAGTTGTTTTCTTGTGAATGAGAAAAAGTTTCTTTTGGTTGGATCTGGTGATCATATTGAGCTGATTGAAGAAGGAATCATTGCAGAAAGTGTGGTTGTTGATGATACTGTTGTTGAGCAGTATAACAGAGCTTTGCATGAGCTTGTTGTGAGTGAAGGGGTGCAGACTGAAGCATTTCAGCTTGATGCTAACTTATTGTAGAGATTACTTTGTGGATGTGAAGGTAAGGGTTTGAGTTACCTTGTTGATGCCGATGTGATTGGTTGTAGAGATGAGATTGTTGTTGCAGAGCGGAGTTCCTTTGGAAGGATTTGGTACTTAGACTTGAGGATGGATATTCCGAAAGTGAAGATAAAGATAGGGTTAGTGGAGTTAGTGTTGTTGACTGAGGATGTTTGGATGAAGGATAAAGGTGGTGGATTAAGTGATGTTCCTAATTTTCTTGTTGTTGACGATCTGATGACTGAGAATAATCAGATGTTGGCTAAAGATGGAATGAAGTTGTAGAAGTTGTGTAGAGAGTTTGAGAAGGAGAGTGTTGATCCAATGCATTGTTTTGTTGCTGATCAGTTTGGCCTTGTCAGTGAGTTTGCTAGATGGTATGCTGGAGTACAAAGGGTTTGGAGATCTTATCGGTTGAGTCAGAAAGTTGGTATTTGTAGATTCATCTTGTTAGCCTTGAGGGTTGGGAAGCCAACGGTCAAGATGAAGTTTTGTGATCATCTTTTCTTCATGATGTGGATTCTTCTTATAACATCAAAGCAAGATGCTCACTTTTTATTAACCTCGAGTGTCTGATGCACGAACATCTTGGGATCTTGGCAATCTTGCATCAATAATTTTTTTCTTTAGTTTGTTTGTTGTTCTGTTCCAGTTGGGCAATTTTGGTGTTTTAGGTGGCGGTCACTCCTATTAGCTCATTACCATATGAAATATTATGGGTTTGTTCTAGACACCTTGGAGAAGTGTTTTCTATGATCGCATTGTGTTTCGTTCTGTCTTGGAAAAGATATCTTGAGTTTGGTTCGGTCCTATTTTTTTTCTTCTTTTCCTGTTGGAGAGGTTGAGTTTGCTTTCGATCTTGTGTTGGATTTTGCATGTGCCATCATGCCTTAATGTTTAGCACCTATCTGGGGACAATTTCCTATGACCGCATCTCTTTCAGTTCGTGGTTGTTCGAGTTTGCATTCATCTAGTGGTTGTGGGTATCGTGCTCATTTATTGTTTTGACCGATCTAAGGGATTTATGGTGCGGTTGATGATCGTTGGATCTTAACATGTGCGGTTGTGGATCGTGATTATTGGAATTTGTGTGGACCCATATTTATGATAGCACATCCTTATGTTCTTATTTGGTGATTATTGTTTTACATTTTGGGTCCTGTCCTAAATGTTGTTACACGTTCCTTGTATTTATTTGTTTGGCCGACTCGTTGGTAGCAATGTATAAATGTAATGTGTTGTAATGTGTAGAGGTATCTTAGAAGAGGGAGTATCATCCTTGGGGATGATAGTTCTAAGATGTAGTAGATCTTTATGTAGGATTTGAGAGTGATTTTGTAGTGAGCCGAAACCGGGAAGGCCTTACAACTTGTCATGTTGGTGTAAATTTTTTATTGATGATAATGAAAGCTGTTATGTTTGATTCATGTCACTGTGTTTATTTTTTATTTCCATCGTGTTGATTGAAGATGCAAGGATGGACATCTCCTTTGGGGATTTCTTCATCCTTGATTGCGTCACAAACACTGCTAAAATGGAAGAAAAGTGAAATCTAATGAAGTTAAGGGATATTCAAGACGCAAAACTAATTGACACACTTCAAGCTAGTGTGCAAAATAAAAAGCAATGTTGTAATCAATCTAGTTCAGCCATACAACAACTTATCCTCTCAATCATTCAATCCAATCATAAAATAATACTGGAACACACTGGACTAGACATCAGGCAGAGCACAAAGGAACATCATATTAATTCAACAATATTCCAACACCATCAATTCACATGATCACATCCAATTGATCTGGCATAAACATACTTAAACTAAAAATCCTAGTACCTTATGCAACTAGTCAACCTGTCTTGAGATATAGTAGTTAGAATCATACGTGCACTATATTTGAGCATTAGAAACTTGAAGAGAAATAATATATAGGAAACATAAACAAGTT
>MU225105.1:3961483-4029967 GCA_018584345.1 Thuja plicata | reverse complement strand
CTTCGTCTTCCGATTTCAAACAGTTTAACGACAATATGCATCCGAATGTGAAAGTTTTTCTCAAAATGTAGAGTTCAATGTCCGTTTAGGCAAAAAAGTGTAACCCACTATTGTGGGATCACCCAAAGACATCATCACTGACATAACATACTTGAGTTGCTTCATTGCAACCATATATCAATCTATCATTTTGACATACAACCTCGAGTTTCATATCACAACACTTCATTATCATTTATTTGACATCCAACCATGAAATTTAGATCAATAACCATTTTGACATCCAACCAGGAACTTCATATCAACAACCATTTTGACATCCAACCATGAACAATGGTCATGCATTTGATATCCAACCATGAACTCCATATCAAAAACCATTTTGACATCCAACCATGAATATTAGTCATTCAATCAAAGGTTGATGTTATCAACAACAAGATGCATCAAAGGTTTCCATAAACGACAACACACCCATTTCTCCATATCGGGTCATGAAGTGCAGCACACATATTGCTTCATAGCTATATTAGGCTTATATTTTCCATCATGGGTTGACACCGCCTGTTTCAACATATTGCTCCCTATCTGCAATAATCCATCTCATCAATGATAGCATACATACTATATCATATCATACTACACCACATACATTGCTCCATGTCAATAACAAATCTCTATTCTCTCTTCAAGAATTAGCTTCATTAAAGAGAATTTCATATTAGGTTAACATCAAGGATGTCAAGCATACATATCAAGCACACACCATAGCTTCATTTTCATCAATCATGAATATCAAAAGTTGACTTCAATGACAATCATACTGCAACAAGATCATTGTCAAAGCTCCATCTTTTAAGGTGTTATCTTCTCCCAAAATATTTCATCCAAAAAAAAAGATTCATCAAATCTACATTCATCTTGGATAATATTATTGTTATTTGGGAAGACATGGAATGGTCACAGCCCACTCCTAATAGAATGTTTTTTTCTTAAAATATTTTTCCCAAACATTATGTTCACATTAAATGACCTCTAATTCTTGTAATTCTTCAAGCACTAGGTTTTAGACCACAATTCATCCAATTGATTAGCATGCTCTTTTTTATGATGCTTCTTCTTGCATTACCATTAATAGTCACCAATATATTCTTTTGGGCTCTTTCACTTTATCCACTAAAGTTTCTCTTTGGCCCCTTCTTTTATGTGTTTTCTAATGAAGGGTCTATATATTTACTAGCTCATTTAGTTCACAAATACATTGTTAAATGCATAACCTTACTTGATTCATCAATTTTGAGTATTAGTTACTATTTTACCAAATGAATCTTTTCTCACTCTCATATTATAGGAGAAAAATATAAGGAATTCCATCAAGTATTAGGGCACTATTTGTCAAGCTTCAAGCTCAACCATTCAGTGATGCAAGACTTATACCAATAATAAATTCCTCTTGTGCCTACTTACCTTTATGTTTTTGGCTAGAAGTGGATTGATTATACAAAAAATCTTTAGATTTATTGGCATTCACTTTTCTTTTTGGGTTTCTCAAGTTGCCTTATGGTATGTGGTCCTTTCAAGAATTGAAAAGAAGCTCATTTACTATATCACTAAGCCCCTTTCCCTAATAGAGAAATTTCAAGTTTTCTCAAATATCCTTGTGGCTACTCATGTGTATTATTCCTCATACTGAGCTCCTTCAAAATCCTCACACAAAATTTGATACGCTTCGTTGATACTTTATATGGTCTTCCTTTGATAATTACAAATGCTTTCATTGGGTCACTTGGGGCTTTTGTTGTCTTCCTCACAAATCTAGATGGTTTTAGTTATTACCCACCATGTGACAAGGGTTTCCTTTAACTATCTAGTTAATTATCCTACCTAAAAGGAGATTATTTTTTAAAACCTTCTCACCATGAAAGGTATTATTTATTTTGAGGGTAATATTTAGGTTAAAAGTGTCTGGAGAGCTTGAGAGGTAATTGTACCTTGATTTTTCTAGCATGGTTTCAATTTTGGAGATGGTATTTCCCTTAACAAGTAGAACATTTGGTGGTATCCTATTTTTCAAGATCAAGGTCATCCCTTAACTTCCTTTCTATTTGCACTTAACAAATTTGGTAAATCCGAAATGCATAGTGATGCCAAAAACATGATTAGAATAAGTTTTGGCTATGTTGTGACAAGTAGACCTATAGGCTTCCGGTGTTAAAATCTCCAAATCCAAGTATTGTCATAAGAATTCCCTTGATAAAACTTTATGTTTCCCCTCATGAACATCCTATTTTAGTTTCATCAAGTTTGGAATGGTTTCAGGAAAATTTTAAGGCGTGGATGATCACAGGTGCATTAGAAATAGTTTGTAAAAGATTTTCAAATTTTATTATTCTAATGGCGACCCAATTGCTGATTTGGCGTCATTAGCCTATGGTTCTAGTTTCACGAGGATTGGAGGAGTTTTGATATGGAAAATCAACATTAATCGAGGCCCCATGGGCACAATTAGCACAAGGGGTCATAATGATTGGTTTGTTAAGTTGCCAAAAGAAAAATAACAAGAATTGGCATACTCAATATGATCCGTTTGCAAGGGTGTACAATCTTTGGCACTTGTTTGCTACTATGGTGAAGTTTGAGTCATCCGAGTTAGTGTGCCTGTATGGAGTAGTAATGACTGGTTTTGCTCCTTCCTCCAATTCAATAGTATGTTCAAAACCTCTATCAGGGGGTACTCCTGGGGGCATATCACTGAAAACCAATTTGTGTGTATCAAGTACTTGCAACAAATCATCTGAATAATGCTTTGATTCAAAACCTGTTACCTTAGTAGAAACCAAACATTGTGCTGACCACGCTACCTCACCATGATGGAAAATAGCCTCCATCCTTTTAGTAGTAACAACCCTAGGACCACCATTTGACATGCCTCTGAGTATCACCTTTTGTCCATCAACCTTAAAACAAAATTCCATGCGTTTAAAACTCTGAGAATATTTATCCAATGTTTCCATCCACTGAATTCCTAACACCATGTTAGTATCTGCCAAATCAATCACATAAAAATCATCAGTTACTGTATAATTACCCAAAGCAACACTCAGCTGTGGAACCTTATGTGTACTTATTAAATTAGTGCCACCTACCACTTTCACATCAAACCCTTCATGTTTAACTACATGTAAACCTCTTTTCTTAACAAGAGCAGCATCAATAAAATTATGGGTAGATCCACTATCAATCATAACAATAACTTGCTGACCCTGTAACACCCCTCTTACCCTGAAAATGCTGTAATGAGGAATTCCTGTCATGGATGCTATTATACCACATGGCTATTTTTCCTGTTCAATGGCAGTAACCTTTTGGGAACTCTCTATATTTGAATCGAGATTTTCCCCGTCTTCATCATCGTCTGAGATTACTTCAATATAATGTATTTTCCCTTTACCCAAACACCTATGTCCTGGTTGCCAGGATTCTTTACAACTAAAGCACAGTTTGCGCCTCCTGAGTTCATCCCTTTCTTCTTTATCAATTCTGGGTTTTGGAAACGTTTCATTGTTGGAAGGCTCTTTGTCTTTATCCGATTTTGGTTGAGAGTTTTTGTTCCAAATTTTCCCTTTTGAGGAAGGTTCTAGATCTCTAGCCTTCTTAATAGCCATCTGTAGTGTGGTAGGATATAAAGACTTCACCCAACCTTTCAAAGAATCAGAGATTCCATCAATAAAAAGGACAATCTTGTTTCGCTCAGAGATTTCAGTGACAAGCACAGCCAATTTTTCAAATTCTATTACATATTGTTCAACTAATCCTGTTTGTTTCAGCTCTGTTGATTCTTTTAAATGTAATTCAGGATCTTTAGAATAAAACCTATCAATGAGACGTTCCGTGAATTCCAAATATATATCTACCAGATTATGGCCCAATGTGGCCTGTCCATGGTGCCACCATTCATGTGCTACTCCATCAAGATGTAACGCTGCATATTTGATAGCTTCATCCTCCTTCATAGGGTTTAATTGAAAATATGTGTCTAATTTATGAACCCAAGCCTTAGCGGTGGTTTTGCCCGTGCCATCAAAATAAGGGATGGACATCTTCCCAATTTTCCTCTGTAATTCACTATTGAAATTTCTGCCTCTATGCAGCCTATGTTTCATTCTGACATCCATGTACTCCCTAAATGACATGTGAGATCTGAATTCTACCCCAACTGAGTCCCAATCATTCAAAATTTCATCCTGAACTTCTCTAACTAAAGGTTCATGTTCTGGGTGTAAATTTCGTGGAGTAAAATTTGGCATATAAGGTATGGTTGTTGCTGATCTTTCAAGCTGATTGTTATTAACTGAATGTTCATCCCTACCACCTTCATTTTGATTTTGGTTTAAATTTTGAGTCATGAATTGAGTCACCAGATTGGTCATAGTATTTATATTGTTTTGCATATCTTGTTGACTTCTAATCAATGCTGCAATCAAATCCCTATTATTTTCTGGTTCTGCCATGTGATTGATGTGTTCAAAAATTATTTATTCTTCTATCTCAGTATGACTTTCCTGAATTTCAAATTGTAGAGTTGAACTGGATGGACTGGTTGGTTTCCTATTTTGATGTTCTCTGGTATTCCGAAAGTTGTAATGGCCTGATGGCATGTTCAGTAAAACATTTTTCCCTATTTACCACACAACAGAACCTAAACACCCCACAAGTTGGCAGGATAGAAAGCTCTGATACCACTCTAAAATACCCCTACTGTAATCTGGATATTCTCTAACATTCTGTTCAATGCTATTCTTACCTTATGTGTAAATGATAATTTGAGCATAAGGTTATTCGTACAATTGTTTATTCAGAAACCAATCATTCTTTACGGTTTATAGACAGATTACTGTTAATGCAAAACATCTTAAGATAGTAATAGTTTACTATTAAACATTCACAAATTATGGAAGCAAATATAGAAACTATTCGACTTTTATAAATAAATCTGGGTATCAAATTATTTATGTGCACCTGTATGTTGATACTGGCATTCTGATTTGAATGACGCCACACAAATATTTCTATGTTTCCTCTAACTGCTCAACCCGATGAATTATGTTAATGCCTCTGTTACCGTAAGCCCGAGCCTCCTTATCGTTGGCGGACGGAATGACAAATATTTGTGTGAATCACCAACATATCAAATATGTCCAAAGACATTTGCCAGTGACGTCGACAATTGTTGTTTTGTCTATTTCCCACCAACTGCTTTGCACGCCGATAAGCTTCTTCAAATAATACGCTCAGCAAATGCTAAATGCCAAACGTCTCACTACCACGTCAGGGAACCGATTCTGACAAACTAGAAGTTTGTCTCTGCTTTGTCTTTTCCACAATTTAAATAGCCTCATTCATGCACAGAACATTCAATTCCCTTTCGAACTCCACTAGGCCAGACACCGTCTGACGAAAGGAATTGGATTCGTCTTTACTGAAAATTAACTCGAAATATATTCCAAATTCATGACATGCTTGCTCCTTCCTGAACAAGTCCTTTATTGACAACCAAAACGGTTGTAGTATTCCCGTAAGGGGAACTACTTTACTAACAACTGCATTATTGAAACTTAATGTTACAAACTCGTTGATAATTATTTAATATTAATTTTACAGCGATAATTAATATTAAATAATGAGATCCTCTATTAGCCAAGAAGTGGCTAATTATTTGGGGACATGACAGATGAGGCGTAATGAAGTGGTGAAATTGCTTTAAGGGTCGTTCTAGGATGATCATAAAGACTACTAGAGCCCTAGGAGGCCCTTACCTAAGGAGCCAAGTAACCCGATTACGGTCTCTTCCCAAGGATTAGGAGGGTAGTGAATAGGAGGTAGTCACGAGCCATAAAGTTGAGCTAGAGAGTTGCATAGAGTAACTTCTCTGGGACTTGGTGTAGAAATGGCTCAAGACAAGACCTCCTTTCCACTAACCATTACTATGTGAAAGAATCTAGATACTCTTATATTTCTTTTAATTTTTTATATATGTTTGTACATATATTTTCTAACTCATGTCCAGGTTCATCCATCAAGGACTATTGTAGAGCACGAAAAGTACCCTACTAAGTAGGACACCTCAGGTGAGTGCCTAAGATCTGCCACCGACACCAAGGGGGCCAAAGTTTCACTCTTGGGCCTAGTACATGTTGGCTTGGTCAAACTCATCATGACCCATTCTCTATGGTCTAAATTTTTTTAAGAGTAACAATAATACAAAAGTTTCTATTTTAAGTTTATACTTTAGCTTACTAATGTTATTAGTCTATATGGGTATATAAAGACTAATAATCAAGGATAACTAAAGGGTTTTAATCAGGGACATAATGAAGAAATAAAATTATAGTTGTGCCGCTGAAGCAACCCACATCAAAAAATTTGTAGAGAAATTGACATTGCTTGAGGATAAGAAATTTTGGGGAAGGGAAGACTGTAATATCCACAAATTTAGAACCTAAAGAGTGATATACGATTTAATAAGTTTTAATTAAAGATTGAAACTTACTAATATAGGCCTCTACCACTTATGGGCAAGCAAAGGGAAAGCTCTTAATGTCACTTAATGCAAAGAATAAACACTCTATGTCTTGGAAATAGTTTTATACATGATCATCGTATAAGTATCTCTATCATATTAAAGTAGACAAGCATTATATAAAAAGATCTGTTGTGACCTATTCAAATATCGCCCATTGGAAATGGCAGCCCCTACCTTTTGTTTGCTTGGCCCCTTTTGTTTCGTTGTCATAGTAGAATTTCCCCATGTTTCGAGTTAGAGGTGGTGATTTTGATTAAGTCTTGAGTCAAGATTGTTCCCTGCCTTTTAGGTTTCAGTTTTAAAAGGTGGGGGGGGTAGGCTTTTCGTTATTTCGGGATAAAGTTTGAGTTGAAACCCCTTCCAGATTGACCTAGTTGAAAGACTTGGTGCTTCCAGTTCATTAGAAATGTTGAATGAATGAGTTGCGAGAGAGAAAAAAAAAATGGACGAGGGAATTGCATGCTAACTACAGAAAAATCCCCCAAAATGTCGGAATCCACCTCAGCATAGTCGAAGTCCATCTTCATTTACAAAGTGTGCCCAGTGACAATAAGAAGTTATGAAATATGGTTTAATGAAGACAAAAGATACTCATAGGCACCCGTCTATTTGGGCCTAAGTTAAAAGAATCCACTGCAAACCAATTATATTCTCATAAACACGGATTCAAGCCCAACACTAATAAATTTGAAACACGTGAAAATTTTAGAATCTCCAACAAAAAGCCCCAAATACACCCATCGTGGAAAAAGTTTTTAACTCATAGGAAGTTATTAAGTTTGGAAGTCTGCAACATACATCAGAGCACATTCCTTAGCAGTGTCACTCGATGATCCTCAAAGGCAATCCACATATAAGCTTCATGCATGCCCACAAGTTGGTCTCATCCGCGAGATGCAAGATTTTATAGCAGGTCTTCATGGCAAAATCCGGTTTTCGCATTTTTGTGGAATACAAAGACGAAGGGAAGTCCACCAAACACCCTTACACGCGCTCAGAGCGCCAAAATCACCAAGTGAAGCAATGTTTTTGAGAAGAAATCCGCCATGGAGGCTAGAACAAGCCCACGACGCATATTAGCGTTGGTCAAGGAATATTGGCCAAGTAAAGAGGTCTCCAAGTATGTCTAAAACACGCCCAAGACGCATATTAGCGTTGGTCAAGAAATATTGGCCAAGTAAAGAAATCCATAGGAGGCCCTTTTTTTGCACCCAAAGCGTGTTTTCAAAAAGAGGCTCTATTCACGCTCACAACACATATTGTATATGGTCAAGGATAAAAATTGAAGTGTGAAAATCCTTCACACCCGTATGCACTCATGGGAGGGGCTTGATGGGAAACATTAAGGTTTTTCATACGATTGTGGAGGAATGATTAAAATTTGGGAAACTATGAAAATCTTTCATTAAGGTTATTCACGAGAGTTAAGTTAATTCTTTCTTTCCAATGTTCGAAGGAGGGGATTATTTTATACCCACGAGGATATCACAAGAAAATATCGAAAGTATTAATGAGAGACCCATTATTAGCGAGACCCATTATCGGAAGTAATAATGTTGATATTGTTTCTCACAAAGTATCTTGGAAAGACCCCTCTTCTCTTCTTCTTTCCAGGTCTCAAATAATTGAATATACATTAGTCCTTCAAGAAAGAGTAGTTTTCTTGTCTAATCCTAAAGACACTATCATTTGGTGTTCAGCTAAAGATGGAAAATATTCTGTTAAGGAAGGCTATAGAGCTTTACAATCTATTGAGTCTCACGAGTCTTCACAACGGGATTTTTTCTTTTGTTGGAATAGTTTTGTCCTTTCTAAAGCAGGGGTTTTCTCTTGGCTTGCCCTTCAAAATAAGATTCTTACTAGTGATAGGTTGGAACGCTTCAATATTGCTTCATCCTTTTCTTGTGTCCTTTGTGGTAAAGAGTGTGAAACTATTGACCATCTTCTTATATAGTGTGATTTTGCATCCCAATGTTGGTCATTTGTGATGCCTAAACTGTCTATTTTCTTCCCTTTGTCATTTTCATTATGGGATCTCTTTCAATCTTGGCCAGTTCTTTGTGCCAATTCACTTGTTTCTTGTATTTGGTTGATTGTCCCTTCTTTAGTAGTTTGGGCCATTTGGTGGGAACCTAATAAACGTATATTTCGAAAGTCCCCATCTGATATTCAACAGGTTCTTAATGATATTGAGAATCGGATCTCTGAGTTAGTTAATATTCGAGTTCAATCTCATTTTAATGTTGATTCGGTTTTCTCCTCTTGGGATTCCTGGTTGGTATCTAATTGGAAAGCAATTTCTCTGCCCGTATCTCCTATTTTTCCTAGAGTTACAAAGTTTCCTGTTGATAGGTCTTCTATCAAATGGTTGCCCCCATCTTTTCCTTTCATCAAACTCAATTTTGACGGATCTTCTCGTGGTACTCTGGGTGACTCGGGATTTGGTATCTGTCTTCATGATCATTTGGGGATGGTTATTGCTTACAAAGCTGCCCCTCTTCCCTTGGGTACTAATAATATGGCTGAGGCTATGGCCCTTCTTGAAGGCTTAAATTTGGCTAAATCTCTTGCAATTTAAAATTTGCATATAGAAGGTGATTCAACTATCATTATTAATGCCTGCATTTCGAAGCAAATTCATAATTGGCATCTTAAATATATCATGGAGCAGACTTGGACTTCTTTGAAATCTTTTGAACAATTGGTCATTTCTCATACTCTTCGTGAAGGTAATGCATTGGCTGATTGCTTAGCTAATCTTGGCTGTGATAAACTTTTCGTTGATAACTTGTCTTCTTCAATTGATTGTTTTCCAACTCTTCTTCATATTGTTCAATTGGAATCATCATAAACATAAGTTCTCTTGTAGTGCTTATGTGCTGATACATATTCTTCTTTGCACATGTATACAATCAATGAGGGTGTTAGCCGTTTATTTCTATGTTGGATCTTTTAGAGAATGATCTTGTATCAGCTCCAGTTGTGCCTTCCTCTACTTCTCAAGCATTGGTTTTATCAGGAGTTTCTCATGGTAGCTCTTCTATGGATTTGGAGCGACATCTGGGCATTGGATCTGATTCATCTTGTATGGAGGAGCCTTAGTTTTATTGGTTGTGGTTTCTCTCACTTTTTTGCAGGTACATTTTTGCAGGTGGTTTGACTTCGAATATGATGGACTCTTCTTATTGTACCTTCATTTTGAGGATCTTCATCCATCCTTGGTTTTATGTATATATCATCTCTTTTGTCTTTTGATGTATCTCAGATGTACATATGTAACTTGTATGCGTAATTTTGATACGCCATCTGGATTAACTTCCTTTGTAACTAGCTACGGCTAGAGGTTTTGGGATTTTATGTTATTACAACATTTTGAATGGGCTATGTGAATGGGCTATGAGTGAAGTTTTTCTTCCTGGTTCTTTTCTTCGTGAGCCTGTTTGAACCAAAGGAAAAAATGTTTAAAAAAAAAAATAAGGTGAGACCCATGGTAAATTGAAGAGAAGTATTAAGTTGTGAATACCTGCTTCACTATACGTGCTCGTCGTCAGGGGGTGAATTTCATTTCGAAATTTTTTTAATCTAAGGTCATGGTTAATGGGTAACAATGCTATAAAATTTCCACGGTGATGAACAATGGAGCCCATGAAGGAATTGGAGGGGGAATAAAAAGGAATCACGACGATGAAACTAAAACTCAAGGCAACGTCAAGATAAAGTTGGGGGATTTTGTAATGTCCCAGATATTGTTAAATTATTTAATTTAATAATTTTATATGTAGGGCCTCAAAATTAAATTTTAATCTTTCGGGCCCATTTTTATTTTAGGTAGCGTGTTGGCCATGTCGGCACTTTGTTTAATCCTTCGATAAGTTTCCTAGAAGCCATATATAAGGTCGGTTAGTAGGTTTTTGTAGGTATGCGAACTTTGATATTTATTTTCTATTGAGAATTCCAGTTGGAGTTCTGTTGTATGCCATTTCAGAGGTGAAAGACCCTCCCTATTTGGTGGTTGTAGTTTCGGTGGGAGTAACTCCTCACCCTATTATGCCTTTGTTCTGAAATCATTGTAATCTAAAGTGCTATCATTATTGAATATATCTCTGGATTTCAAACTTGTGTTTTCTATTATCTTTGTGTCCATTTTTAACACTTGCATCCAAATCCCAAATTGTTACCATTGGCGACTACAGGAAACACGTAGAAGCAAGTTCACTTAGTCCGTACAACCTCTTAACCGTACACCAGGCTTGGGAAGGTGACTGTACGATCACACCTACACCCATACGACAACCCAGTTTCCATCGTATGGTGGATTGACTATCGTAGGTTCTTCTCCTAGCCGTACAGCTGCATTGGATTGTCTTTCGTGATCGTACGGAGGGGGGGGGATAAGTTTTTGTTGCTATACAGAGCTGATACTGTTTTGTACGTGGGAGACATTGTGTCATACGATGTGGGAAGAACGGTGTGCACATTGGCATTTTGGCATTGCCAACTGTGGAGGACAATGGCATACTTGTACAAAATTTAAATGTTGGGAGGAATCAAATTTATCTACTAGGTTCGTGCGTGAGGGAGAATTGTCTTGGAAGTGTCTACAGTGCATTTTTCGTATGGTTGGGAGGCCTATGAAACATTACAGTGCATTTGACAGTACGGTTGGGGAGACCTACAGAACATTACAGTGGTATCAAAGATGGTGATTCTACCAACCTGTCAGGTTGTGGATGCAGAAGGAACCTATAGTTTACACCAGAAGGAGATACCGTTTTGCAAACAGAATGGGGGACCCACAGGATCCTGTCGCTGAAGTCATGACACTATTGAGGGAGCTAACCACAAGCCAAGCTCAGCTCAACGACACCATGGTCAGAGGGGAAGAACGACAACGACTCATGGAGGAGACGTTACGTATATTGGCGGAAGGAAAGACAAACAAAGAACAAAATGGGCACGACGATAATTTTGTCACAAGGAGAGAAAACCCTCAGCATTCTCGACTGTCGATGCCAACATTTCTACCAAGAACCGAAGCACCTCGGAGAGAGCGAGAGCCCACTTTCCAAGAAATGCAGGAGCAACTAATGAAAGACTGGAAGAACATGAATCTCGAAGGAGACATATCCTTCAGAGATTATGCCGATCTACAAATGAGTTATTCAAGCGATATTAGTCGTTGCTATTACAACGATGACCTCAAATGAAAGATAAGCAAGATAAATTTGTCATCCTTTGATAGATCTGGATCAAGATCAGCACGGGCATGGGTACGGAAGGCAGACACATACTTTCGATGTCGAAGGATGAGGCAATCAAATTTGCAGCGCTTCACTTGGAAGGGATCGCGCATGAATGGTGAAATATGGAATGGTTACCCTCGGCCACGATCAAATAGCCTCCTATGTTGAATTCACGGAGAGACTGATAGACCAAATCAACAAGAAAGATCCAAAACTCAAATTTAAGGAGTTGGCGCAGCTGAATCAATCCGGATCAGTCGACAGTTATATTAAAGAATTCCAAAGACTGCCCATGCTGGTAACAAATATCATGGAAAGGAAATTGATTGAGTTGTTTGTGGATGGGCCGATGGAACCTTTGAAAGGTTGGGTGAAAGGATTCAACCCCATCATGCTCACCGAAGCAATTAAGAAGGCACGTGACATGGCAGCATCTTCTTCTTCCTCCAGGAATTATTCACACCCCAAGCAACCCCTCGCTCCGAAGGAGGAAAACAACAATCCCCCTCCAAAGAAGCCATCATTGGATGAGACCACTACATAGGAGCTCAGGAGGACGAAACTCTATTTTAATTGTAGGGAGTTGTGGGAACTAGGGCATCGATGCTTAGGCAAAGGAAAAATCTATTACATTTAGGTGATGTCTGACAGCGAGGAGGAGCATGAGGAACCTGATCCCAAAGGAGATGGTCAACAAGCTTCCAAGGAGGTTAACATAAACCTTGTGGAGAGGATTCCCACACTGGTACGACGAGGAGGCGCCATTGCAGCACTGGCTGGTACTCTGAGGTGCATTGTATTCCGGGTGTGGGGCACCCTCCAGGGGCAATGCGTTGTGGTCATGCTCGACAGTGGGGCCACACTCAACTTCATCAACTCATCACTCGTGAGCTGAACGGGTTTGCGTACGGAGGTACACAAAGGGTTTGAAGTCAAGGTGGCAGGAGGAAATCTCTTGACATGTACCATCTAGTTCTGCATCTGAGCATTACCATGGGGAACCACACAGTGACAAATGACTTCTTTGTAGTAGATCTAGATGAGATGGAGGTCATATTGGGAATCTAGTGGATGGAGACTCTTGACAAGTACACAGAGTTTCAAGAGGACAAAGGTCTCCTTCAAAGTAGATGGCAAAAAGGTAGTGCTGAGGGGAATGTCGAATGACGGCCTGAAGGAAATCTCGGCAAGATAGATGGAGGCAATTTTTAGACATGATGTAGTTTGGGTAACACAATCCTTGGTCTTGACCGAACCCTTGAGGAGTCCACACGCATACTACCATGATGGCGAGCTTCAAGCGGTGTTGGGAAAGCACAATCTTGTTTTCACTGACATCCCACCTGGCATACCTCGACACCATGGCTTTGAGCATACCATTTAGTTGGAGGAAGGAGCCAAACCTATCATCACCACACCCTACCGCCATCCTAAGAAGTTTAAGGATGAGATAGAGAAGATGATCCAAGAACTCCTCGACAAAGAATGGATTAGACCCAGCTCTAGTCCCTTCGCGTCGTCGGTAGTGTTGATGAAGAAGGATGGATCCCTCCGGACGTGTGTGGACTACCATGGATTGAACAAAAAGACCATCAAAAACAGGTACCCCATCCCAAGGATCGATGAGTTGTTGGACGAATTACACGGTGTAGTCTATTTTTCCAAAATAGATCTTTGCTTCGACTACCATCAGATCTGCATGAGAGAGCAAGACGTGGAGAAGACAACCTTTCATTGCCATTACGAACACAATGAATTCTTGGTCATGCTGTTTGGGTTGACCAATGCTCCGACGACCTTTCAGCTGTGCATGAATCACATTTTCGACAAGCAGTTGCGCAAGTTCTTGTTGGTGTTCTTTCATGACATACTCATCTACACCAAGACGTGGGAGGAACATTTGAGGCATTTGGACGAAGTTCTAGGAATCATTGAGTAACAATCATTGTTTTCCAAAAGGTCCAAATGTGAGTTTTGAATGACAGAGATATTGTATCTGGGACACATCATCAGTGCCCGTGGGGTTCAAGTACATCAGGAGAAAATCCAAGCCATTCGAGATTCGCCGCCTCCCAAGACTATCTTGGAGCTGCAACGATTTTTTGGATTGTGCAATTATTACAAAGGGTTTGTGAAGGGATTTTCACAGCTCAGTGCAACTCTCACAGATCTGACAAAAACAGGATCCTTCCATTGGGATGAGCAGGCGTAGCACACCTTCGACAAGTTGAAGGAAGTTATGAGTTCTTGTCCAATTCTGGCGCTACCAGACTTCACTCAGCCCTTCGTTCTAGAGTGTGACGCATCAAGAGAAGGTGTTGGGGCAGTGTTAATGCAGGACCGTCACCCCATTGCATTCAAGAGTCGGAAGCTCTTGGGAGCGGAACGGTTGTACTCCATCTATGACAAGGAGATGCTCACCATCATGCACGCATTGACGAAGTTTCGACAATACCTCGTCGGAGCAAAGTTTGTCGTGCGTACAGACCACAACAGTCTGAGATACTTCTTGGAGCAGAGGGATTTGAACGAACGAAAACATAAGTGGGTGAGGAAAATCCAAGCATTTGATTTTGATAGAGTATGTGAAGGGTAAAAATAATGTGCTGGCTAATGCCCTGGCAAGAAGGCTTGCCATATGCTCTTTATCCCAAATTTTGGCAGATTGGAAGGCACATCTGTTGGTTGAATATTCCAAGAACACATTCGCGTGCCAACTGATGGAGGGTCAAGTGCAGGATGACAGATACAAGGTGGTTGACGACAATATTTATTACAAAGGAAGAATCTATTTGCTACCCAAGACCAAGATGAAGGAAAGAATTCTTAAGGAAATGCATGACTCAGCCTTGGCCGGACACCCGGGATACCTGAAGACCTACAAACAAATCCGGGAAAGGTTTTCTTGGAAGGGCCTTAAGAATGACGTTCTACAGTATGTGTAGGAATGCTCCACTTGCCAGCAGAACAAATTCGAGCACACCTTTCTGCGGGACTGCTTCAGCCGTTGCCAATCCTCGACCAAAAGTGGGATAGCATCTCGATGGATTTCATTACGGGGCTTCCCAAAGTGCAAGGGAAGGATTGCATCTTCATCATGGTAGACCATTTGACCATGCCTATTTCTTTTCCATCTCCTCCAGATGCTAGGCAACTAAAGTGGTCGAGTTGTTCTTCCGTGAGGTATTTCGCTTGCATGGACTTCCGCGAAACATAGTGAGTCACAGGGATAGTCATTTTCTCAGCACCTTTTGGATTGAGTTATTTTAGTTGGCAGGAACAAAGTTGTCACCAAAGATGAGCTACCACTCGCAAACGGATGGACAGACAGAGATTGTGAACAAGTGGTTGGAGGATTATCTTAGGAATTATGTTTCAGCACAGCAGAAGGCATGGGTCCGTTGGTTACATTTGGGTGAACACTATTACAACACCACCTACCACATGTCAATAGGTATGGCACCCTTCAAAGCGTTGTATGGCTATGGACCTTCATTAATCATGGATTTGGCGTTGGGTGACAGTTACGCGCCAAGGGCCAAAGAATGCCTAAAAGAGAGTTTGGATATCTAGAGATCTCTCAAGGGTAACTTGCAACAGGCTCAGAACTAGCAAAAAATGTATGTCGACCGACACTGGATTGAGTAGAGCTTTGAGGTTGGTGATTAGTATACGTCCAACTTCAACCGTACAAACAATCTTCCCTGAAGACATGTCGTAAGGAGAAGTTGAATCCGTGCTTCTATAGACCCTACAGAGTGATTCCAAGGGTGGGCGAAGTTGCCTATGAGTTGGAATTGCCTGAGGGGAGTCAGAATCACAATGTTTTTCATGTGTCGTACCTCAAGAAGGTTGTCAGGCAGCATGCCACAGCGTCGAAGGAACTGCTCCTCATTGACAAAGACAGGAAACTAATTTGGAGCTGGCTGAGATCATCGACGTCAGAGAGAAGAGGCTGAGGACGCGCATAGTCAAGGAATTCCTTGTGCGATGGAAGGATCTATCGATTGAGGATGCCATCTAGGAAGGCGAGCAGATTCTAGAACATCCAAGCCTACAATTGCTTGGGGGCAATCAATTCTTGAACTGGGAGGACTGTAATGTCACCGATATTATTAAATAATTTAATTTAATAATTTTGTATGTAGGGCCTTGAAATTACAGTTTAAGCTCTCAGGCCCATTTTTATTTTACGTAGTGTGTTGGCCCTATATACACTTTTTGTAATCCTTCAGGAAGTTTCCTCGAAGCCATATATAAGGTCGGTTAGTAGGTTGTTGTACGTATGTGAACTTTGATATTCATTTGCTATTGTGAATTCCAGTTGGAGTTCACTTGTATGCCATTTTAGAGGTGAAAGACCCTCCCTATTTGGTGCTCGTAGCTTCGGTGGGAGTAACTCCTCACCCTATTATGCCTTTTTTCTGAAATCATTGTAATTTGAAGTGCTATCATTATTGAATATATCTCCGGATTTCATACTTGTGTTTGTTATTCATCTTTGTGTCCATTTTTAACACTTGCATCCAAATCCCAAATTGTTACCATCTCCAACTACTCGAAACACGCGAAAGGAAGTTTAGTCACTCTGTACGGCCTCTTAATCGTACGCAAGGCTTGGGAAGGTGACTGTACGGTCACACCTATACTCGTACGACAGCCCAGTTTCCACCGTATGGTGGATTGACTACCGTAGGGCCTTCTCCTAGCCGTATGCCTACATTGGATTGTCTGTCGTGACCATATAGAGGGGGGTTGAGTTTCTGTTATATGGAGGTGATACTGTGTTGTACGTCGGAGACATCGTGTCATACGGTGTGGAAAGAACGATGCGCACATTGGCATTTTGGCATCGCCAACTGTGGAGGACAACGACATACTTGTCGTACGGAATTTAAGTGATGGGAGGAATCGAAACTATCTACCAGGTTCGTGCGTGAGGGAGAATTGCATTGGAAGTGTCTATAGTGCATTTTTCGTACGGTTGGGAGGCCAACAAAACATTACAATGCATTTGACTGTACGGTTGGGGAGACCACTGGAACATTACAGACTAATTGGAGAAATGGTTCGAGCCGAGGTCAAATTTGATTTTTAAAAATATTGGATTGTTTGAAAATTAATTAAATATCGAATAAGATCTCCAATATTTAATACACCTTGGAAAATGGCAAAAATGGAACGAAGTAAATTTTGCAATTATCGTCGAAATTAATTAAACATTGAATTTGACATTTAATATTTAATTAATAAACATTTAAAATTTGAAAAAAGGAGAGAAAATTGCTTGAAATTGAAAATTCAAAAAATTGGATATTTTTTGGAATTATTGTTGAAAATAATTAAATATTGAGATTTTTTTATATATTTAATTGCAAAATAGCAAAGAAAATCCAACCCGTTCGTACATGCACACATGGACAAAACTTGATGATGAAATTAAAGCACTCAAGATAGCATCTTCCAAAAAGCAATAAAAAAACTCAGTGACAAATAGCATTTTTTGTAAGAGAATCTTTTCCGAAATAGAAACTCGGAAGAAAAATAAAAGCAGCTGCCTAAAATTAGCTTCCAGCCAATATAGTAGCTTTGAGGTTGAATTCCTATATAGGAGAGCCATTCTTATTTTATTTACACATTCAAGAATTGGAGAACGAGCTGAGGTATAGATTTTGGAGAATTCTAAAGAAATTGTGAATAAAGTTTTGAAGCAGCGTGATAATTTTTGAAGAGAGAAAAATCTTGGAGAGAGAAAATCTTTTGTAGAAAGAGGGAAAGTTATGTTGAGTTGGAAAAATCAGAAAAAGGCTATGCAATTCAGAGGGAAGAAATTCTGCAGTAAGTTTGAAAAATCAGAGGAAAGGAATAAATTTGGTAAGTAGGAGATATTTTCCACAAGTCAAATGGTGATATTGCTATTAGGATTCAACTGTGTAGTTTTTTGAGTCAAACTCATTGACCCAAGTTTCAAGAGTAGTGATTCACATGAACCCATCTCTCATGAGAATGAATGGAACATTTAGCACTCATTACATCTAGGTGAAGCACCAAGACTTCCTGTGAGGTCACCCATCCCAGTACTACTCCAGCTGAGGAGATAAAATCTCTCTCTAGAGAGAGGATATTTAATAGAAAATTTTCAAGTTTCTCTTCTCCAAAACAAGTTTATTTGCAAGGAAGAAATTTAGTCTTCTTTTACATTTCTTCAATGTTCTTGCCTATTTATTGTATTTTTCAGAAAGGGAAAATGGCAAAACCAAGAGGAACAAGCTTGCCTAGGAACGTCCTGATCAAGAACGAGTAAAGAGGATTTTACCCAGAATCCAAAATTGTGTCACAATGGGAGAATGTTGGTGACATGAATCTCGGAGATCTAGACATGAATGAATTCAGTAGGAGGATGTTTGGGTACAAAGACCATGATCCGACATACTTGGCTACTCAAATTGTCAAAAGCAGGATTACAGCTACAACTGGTTTTCTTCCAGATTTCCAATATGCAGGGCTGATTATAGAGTGCTCAAGGCATTACAATTCAAAGGAAAGAACTATTAGAGATTCACATGGTAAAGTTTTAGCAGATCTCTATCCAACAATAATTTCAGAGGCATTTGAAATTCCAACATATAGAACAATGGTATTAAAATCGAAGGAGCAAGCATTTAGAGTTTATACTGCTGGGATTGACCATTGCGATGGTTTGGTTAACCATAAGTGGTTCCAAAAGAACAAAGCTCACCACTCCAAGTTACCTAAGCAGCTGGTCTGGCTAGACCTCTAGTGAGAGTACAGTGATTTGGTCATGATGCTGAGTAAAATATTTGGGATCCCACAATCCTATGCATTCAAAACATAAATGTGGTATTTTATTGAACAGGTGATTGAAGGATTCGATAATATGTATTCGGAAAGGATGAATAGCGACATCTTGAATGAGCAACTTGGGAATTTGGAGTAGTCAGGAAATTTCTACATGAGCTCCTATGTTATTTATATGCTGGCTCAGATGACAAAATACGATGGATTAAGGTGCAAGGGAATGATTGGAAGTGGTTCACATTGCTTGAAAGTATATGCATGTTATCCTCAATTACAACTGTATGCCAAGGACGACTTTGTTAGAGTCAACGCTGCTTTTGCAATGCGCATTGTGAAGAATCTCCAAAAAGGATTGCACATGAGACTGTCAACTGGGGCGATGAAATTGATAGAGAAGTTTGGAGGATGGTTCATCCAGTTCCCTACTTTTTTCTACATCAGAGTGCAGGAATTTTCTTCACAACCATATAAACTCCTGAGATATCCAACTTACAAGATGGTTCTGCTGGAGGTCACTAGGCAACTGACAGTTTATGACAAGATTCAGAAGAGGAAGAGGAAGTTAGGACTTGAATTCTCGATCACCATAGGAGATGAAGTTGAGATGTGTCCTTGTTTGCAAGCGGCCAAAAAATCATCAAAGGAGCTACATTTCTACCGACTGGCACTTTTCCCGACAAGGTTGGATTATGATCCCTATAACAAAACCAGAGTGGTGGCAAGTGTTAAGTATAAGCATAAAGTGCACCTCGAGGATTTTTGGGCCAATGTTGTAGATGAGAACAAAATAAAAAAGAGAATGTATTCTACATTGCCACTCAATATGATCAGAGCATGCAAGATCATCCAAGTACCTGATCAAGTGGAAGAGGATATGAACAAGATCCAGTCTGGATATGACGCAGAAAGGGAAAAGACCATCCAACCTTATGATTGGTCCAGGAAAGAAGTGCTGGACATCGATTCATTATCTACATCAGTTGTGAAATTCACGAAATTATGGGTTGAGTATCAGATCAGTAGACTAAAGGTACCTCAGGATAGCTTAACTTATAACTTAATGGGTCATCAACCATTGCAGGATGATAGACCAAGGCAGCCCTCAGGAGAGAATCAAAGAGGAAGAAATTCCACCAGAAAGAGCACATCGAGATAAGGGAAAGAGTTTTTCTCAGGAGATACAACCAAGAAGTAGGTCTGACCTTCACATTGAAGAACCCCAACAAAAGAGGCAAAAGTCAAAGACTACTCCATCACCACCTAGCCGGACTCTGAGTTTGTAAGAGATTGACCCTTTCACCAAGGGAGAGGTAGAAACAAGCAAAAGGATGATAGAATAGGAAGATCAAATGAACAGGTTGGTTCATGATAGAGAAAGCATCAACGCTCATCAGGAATCTGTCCAAGGGAGAGATAGAGAACAAGAGGTTGCTGCTGAGGAAAGCCTTGGGGAAATTTTAGAGTGATAAATGTGGAGATAGAATTTCCTACAACAGAGGCATAAATTCCTACTAGAGCAATAGAGGTTCCTGAGTAAAAATCAGAAAGTCCTGTTGTTGAGAAAGAGATTAATGAAAGAGCGGTACAAGGGAAAGAACAATTGTTAGTTCATGATCAACGCGTTGTCGTTCTGTATTGGTTAAGGCAGACGTTGCAGAGAAGTCAAGAGAAAGAAATTGACCTGGCATTCGAGTTACAAGAGATTTTGTACCAAGTCAACAAAATAAAAGAGAAAGGCAAGGCCAAAAGGTTTGCAAAGTTTATCAGAGGGCAATCCAAATCAAGGACTTTACAGTTTGCAGTGCCTACAGTCGACAAAAAAAAGGATAAAATCATTGCAGGTGAATATAATGTAACAGAGTTGAATTTGGGACATGCCTCTCGGGAGCCGGTCATTGAAGAATTTGAGGATTCTATGCAGGCAATGAAAGAAAAGACGAGGAAAATGGAAGGAAAATACCAGAAACTGAAAAGCGAGAACAAGGCTCTGTGTAAATATTTGAATAGCTTATCCCATGTAGTGCGGGAAGAAAGCCAAACCCTTTTTCCTCCTACAGTTCCTCCAGCTGAGTCAATGGAAGGCATTAAAAGAATCAGGCAGATTTCTCAAAATGAAGAAGCTTGGATGGAAGGCATCCACAGGGAGGCATACAAATTTGCTGAAGACTTGGTGCAAATTCACAAAAGGGCATTGGCTATCCTTTCTAGGATACAGTGCATAGACGAGTCATGGGATGATGAACATATCTATCAGGATGAAGTAATCTCACACCTGCATGCTTTAATGGAGACCCCCAGACAAATGTTGGCTGACGATGGAGTGATCATAGAAGAAGTGTATGACTTTGCCTGATGGTATAGTGCAGTAATCATAGCAAAGGACATGTTCGAACATTTCAATCAAGAATCCACTCAATTGGGAAAGGTTGTTAGAAATTTTCAGCAAGGAATCTCTAACACAGTTGCAACATTGTTATCGTTGAGATTGGTCGAGAATGATATAACAGTGGACAACTTAAGAAGCAAACTGGAGTTCTTTCGGTTGAATTGCTTCACGAAGGATGATTTTGAGAACTTTTCTATTTTAACAGATGTCATGCACACGACCCAGGACTCGTTGCTGGATTGGGAGAGCAGTTTGAGAAAATGTGAGAGAGAGATGACAGTTCTGGAGTTGAAGTGAGAATCAGTGCCAAGTGCTAGTGTAGAGGAGTTGGCGACCGTGTTGACCAGATTCTGTGCATTCAAATAACGAAGTCAAACATATGCTATTCTAGGCAAACCTGCATTTAATGCATAGTGGGCATACATGTCACCCCACTCCCTTGCTAAATAGACATGCATAGTGGGCATTTATTACCCCCTAAGAAGTGGTTTTCTATTTGATTGGTCCATGTGGACCTATGAATTAATTGTAGATTCTCTCTTCTTTTCCCTACCCCTAATTAGGGCTAAGGTGGAAAAATTTGGGCCATCAATTTTGTTTCAATCTGGGCCACTCATTGTAATCGGGGACCTATATAAAGGGCTCATTTCTCATTTGTAAAGGAGGGAATTTGGAGATCGTTGCTATGAGCTACTGAGATAATAAAGGTATCATTGAAGTTTGGCGATCTCTTGACATGTCTTAGTGTTTGCATGTTCTCTATGTTCCCTCACTTAGATTAGATATGTTAGATAAAGTGTTTTGATTTCAATGTAGGTTGTAATGATGTTTGATAAATTCCACGACTCATACTTTTGATAGTTTGCTAATTGTAAGTTGTGTAAAGTTCGCCTGAGCCCTCCCTTTTATGGATGTTTAACTTCTATCATTAAATGTGCATTGTTCATTTTGATGGTGTTCATTGTGGTATGAAAATCCTTTGCATAATCCACTGAAGATTGCACCAGTTATTGCAGAGTTGTAGTTAATCTTGCCGAAGCAGAGCTTGGCTATTTTGGAATTTGTCGATCAAAGCAATATCTATTGATACCATTGCCCTTAGGAGTAGAATAGAATTCTTGAACCCTTGTCTCTTTACTTCCTACATATGTAATGTCACCAATTTAGAAAGTTCCATGAATGATGTAGAGTTGATAGGTAAATGGGGGTATAAATTTGGTCAAGTTGTTTTTGGTCTTCTCAGGGTATTCTTCAATCAAGTGACCCCAACTATCACTATACTTCTAACCTATCACTCTGACTTCTTTCAACTCCCTTACTATTCTAGGGATTCAACATGGCTCAAAATGTTGTTTTAACAAGGTTCAAAAGGTTCTTGAAGTTCCACTTTAAGATCTTACCCCCAATCCTCACTTTAGGCTCTTAATCCTTCTAGCCCTAATCAGCGAGTAAAACCAACATAACTTTATGTTTTCCCAAAACACTTCCAAATCAAATTACAGAATCAAACACCCATTATCCTTATACAAAAAATATCAAAAGCTTTTGTGTTGGTACTTTGGACCAACTGTCCCAAAACTGACTGTTTCATGCTTCCAAGAGGGCTAATTGAGTGCATTTACAACACAAGTATACCCAAAACACACCCAAACACTATGAAAATCTCAATAGACTCATGAAATGACTCCAAACCAAGGAAAATCCAATCAATTTGGTCCCTTGACCCCTGCAAGTATAAAAACCCCAAATAGGTCTCTCACAAGCCCCCAAAACTAGGGCTTCCTCAATGTATGACTTCCAAGCACTTCTAGGCTTAACCAATGGTGGATGCGCCATTTAGATGTGGTCCTTCTTAAGGCCAATTGCTCGCTGCTGCTCTGTTCCAAGTAATTCCTTCAGGTTTCAACATACAAATTCAGTGATCACCTATCCAATTCAACTTTTCTGCAACATATTATGTTAGTACAGTGTTGTACATGTCAAGTATGCATCATTCCATGAGAAACAACAATCACATTCATGGAATGATGCTCTTACATTAAGGAATTAGTCAAAATTACTATGGAAAACAATGATTCAGAGAGGACAGTCAATATAAATGATTAAAATGGCAACAAAAAAGACTTCAAAGCATCCAGAAATGTCTTACACAACCTTACATATGTCCTCCAAGCATTAACAAACCCAATGGAATGACTTAGAGATCAAAACATGCAAAGGAATTTATGAAATTCTGAATTTTATTTCATTCCTGAGTAACAGTCTGTACAATCCTTCACCAGTCCGTACCATACCATTTCCCAAGCATTCAAGGGTGTTTATAAGATGGTTGACAACTTTCACAACCGAACTCAAGTGGTTACAAAGTGTTTTAAGCCCCTAAACTCATTTTCCCACCTAAATGCATCTAACTGGTGGAATTCAAATATTTCAATTTCCAACTTACAAACTATAACATTTTATTAGTAAAAACATATTAAAATATATCCACTATTGGCCACCCTTACATCATTTTTAGTCCTAAGTCCTTTATCAGGACTTCTAGGACTTATTACATTTAAATCAAATTGACTATTACATATTGTCATTATTGGCTTCAATATCACCCAATTGACATTTAGGGATATCTTTGATCCTTCGTTGCATTGATCTTTGATTGATGGGGTCTTCATTCCACTAGGGGCCCCTTCAAAGCAACTCTTGTCCGAAGAGTGAATAAATGTAGTCTTCTTGCCAACCATTCTCCTAGATGGAGACTTGCAACTTCGCAACTGCATCTTATCACCTCGCTCATGTCTGCAATCTGCATTCAAAGTATTAGAAACACAAAACAAGAATTTATCCTTGTCACCACCAATGATGACCTTGTTCCTTACTGTTTTAGGACCGTCAACTTGTGTCCTCTTAAACTGCCCTTTCATCTGCTCCTTCGGATCAAATAGACCTCTGTCACTTTCCTTCATTGACATACCGACATCACCCTTCCTTGGTGACACAATAGGCCTCCAAAATGTTCCTATAAACACTCCTCTTTCACTCACTATCTGTTGCAAACCAAAACTCTTATATTCCTTAGCATCAACTGCACTTTTCATCATCACCAATGAAGTCTTATGCTTCATATCTGATTCCTTAGAACCACTCTTCATCTGCCCCTACAAAGTGACATATTTCTTTGAACCAAAACACACAATTCTTTCTTCTTCAATGTCATCACTCGGTAAAGGAGAAGTGTAAATTTCTTAGCATCCTTATGCATAACATACACATTTGATAAACCAAAATGCATTGTATTCCTAGAGGCTTGCCATGGCCTTCCAAGAATAATATGACAACAAGTCATAGGGATTATATAACACAAAACCCTATCACTATATGATCCAATTGAAAAATCAACAAATGCTTGTTCCCTAACAACAATATTTTGTTCATCACTCACCCATGAAGCCTTGTATGGTTTAGCAATTAGAAATGTTTTCAAATTCAGTTTGCTTACCATCTCATAAAATACCAAATTATCAAATGAACCAGAATCAATGATCATTCTACAAATCTTACCATGACTTTTACAATTAGTTCTGAAAATTGATACCTTAGTTTCCTTTTGCATGTGTTGTCTCCTTCTTACCATCAAGAAGTCTCCTTCCAAAATTGGATCTGCTGCAAGTGATACTCTTTCTTCCTTCTTGTCCTCTACTTCATCTTGTGTCAAGGTGAATCTTTTCTCCACCTTCTTGAAGTTGATTCCTTTCATAGGACACTTGTAGGATACTCCACATGCAAAGCATGTACCAATGAATACACCACTACCCCTACCATATCTACTGCCTCCTCTTTGTCTTGTATCAGCAACTACATCTTTGCCCTTGTCATTGTTATTTTGCACTTTTCCTTTATTGCAACTTATTCCTCTATTTTCTTGACCTCTTCCACTTCCTTGTCTATCTTGTCTCCTTCTCAACTTGACTTCAACCTTCATGGCTAACTTGAAACACTCCTCCAAGGTTCTAGGTGTAGCCATTGACATTTCATCTTGAATGTTGTACCTTAATCCTCCAAAGTACCGTGCTACCTTCTCTTCCACATCTTCATCATGTGCTTCTCTTATATCCAACTTGTGAAATTCCTCAGTATACCTTGAGACATCCATATCCTTTTGTGTCAGCCCTTGCATCTTCTTGTAAAACCGTACTTTGTAGTCTTCAGGAAGGAACTTGTCTTTCATCTTCTCCATCATTCTTGTCCACGATGTGATCCTAGACCAAACCTTCTTCATCCTATCAGCCTAAAAGTTATCTCGCCATAATAATGCATGTCCTTTCATTCTAGACTTAGCAATCTTAACCTTCATTCTATCTTCAACATCATCACAATCAATGCAATTTTCAAGAGCACTGAACCAATCCAATAAAAGTTCATCATCCATCCTTCCATCATACATAAGAAGTTCAACTTTTACCTTTGAGTCTCCAAGCTTTACTGCCTTCAAGATTCTTTCCAATCTTGCATCCTCAGGATCAACAAGTTCCTCTCTTGCTGCTGCACACCTTTCTTCATCTTCATGATCTTCTCCATTTCCTTGTTTGTCCACAAGGTTGGTTAGCCTTTCCACTTCTTCTCTTAACCTTCTATTGTTTGCCATCTGCTCTCTTAAACACTCAGCGAGTTCAGCATTTGTGACCCTCTGAGGGATCCCATCTTCATCTCGTTCTGACATCTCTTAAGCATGGATCAACTCTGGAACAGTCAAAGAAGAATGAACACTCCAAGGCTTCAACAATGGATCAGTCCACCAAAGACCTCAAAAGCAACTTGTCACTTCTTCACCTAGGATGCTCCTAGGCTCTGATACCAATTGATGCAAAGGTGATAGGTAGATGAGGGTATAGATTTGGCCAAATTTTTTTTGGTCTTCTCAGGGTATTCTTCAATCAAGTGACCCCGAGTACCACTATACTTCTAAACTATCACTCTGTAATATCCCCATTTTAAGCAGGTCATTGATTTGATGGTGCCAGGTCATTATTGAGATCCTCGTGGTGTGGCGAGGTGTTTAGAGGGTCAATGGTGTGAACTTACTATTTATAGTAAGTCAATGGTCAGTTCCGATGAGCTCAGATGAGTTAGAAGACTTGAATGATGCTCTCAGTTTTCATTTTTGGTGTCTCGTTTGGGCTCCAAGAATCTTGGAGAGAGCGTCTATTTTTAGTAAGTCACCCCGTCAGGTTTGTTCATCATCTTTTATCATCAAGATCACTCTAGTGCAGACATATTTCGATTCTGATGTTTCTTCAGTTGTTTTTGCAAGACGGGTGGATTATTATTATTATTTAATTAAATTTGCTAAGGTTGCCATTATTCTGGGTATTATATGCTGGGCACCTTAGTGTTATAGCTCGTTGGAACCAGAATGGAAAGTTTTAAATCTTGGGCACAAGAAACAGGGACCTTGCGTGTCATAATTTCATGATATTGGTGAAAAGGTCATTTTTGGAGCCAAATGAGTTAATAAATTATAGTCTTCAATATGTGCCTAAGTATAAAAAGTGCTTTAAGTGAAAAGTGTGTAAGAGAAGACACTTTTTAATTATAAAAGCAATGCTTTGTGAAAGGCAATTCATCATTTGAATATTTTATAATTTTCTCTTCTTGAGCCTTGGGCTAGGGTTTCTGAGTTCTACAAATTGGCAAATGTGTCGAGGTAAACATTTGCTACATCTCTCTACTGTTTTGCTATGGCTAAGGAAGAAGTGGATTTATTTTGAAAGTTTTGTCTGTGGATTTGGAGATTTTTGATAATTAATTGGCACACTGAGGGTGCCATTAGTTGCTAGACTGAATTTATTTGAATTGAGGCCTCCATTAAGAGGCCGATCAAATTGGAGCTTGTTGGAGATTGAACCAGAGATTTATTGTATTTCTATGACTTTGCAAATTGAGGAGAACCTCTGGAAATCAAACTCAAGGGTTTCATTGAGATTGGTTGAGGGCTGAGAATGTACATTCTCAGAATTTCATTGCACTTTGAACTAGTGGCTGATGCTAGTGAAATTGTGTTGTTGTGACGTCAACAAGCTTGGTTGCTGTTGTCTTTTAAGAAGCCGATTGGGGCGTGGAGACTTACTTGTTCGTGGCTAAAGGTTTTGAAGCAAATCGTGGCGTGGGAGATCACAGTTACCAGCCGCTAAATTCTAGGTATTTTCTGTTACAAATTGGCAGCCGTGAATGTGTATGAAGGCTGATTTATTTCAAACTTCTTGAAGTCATGGATGATTGTTTGGTATTCATTGCATTGTTCTGAAATACTAATTATTTTAATGAAATGTCATATATGCAATGTGGATTTACAAGTGTTATTTGAATTAATTAAAATTGTTGATTCCTTGCCTGGTGGCAACTACTTTATTTGAAAATACAAAATTGTATAATTGTTTAAGTGAAATTATCAAAAGCAATTACTTTCAGAGTATGAATAGATTTGCAGTCAAATTCTAAGTAAGAGCCAGACAGGCTCATTACAGTGGTATCCGAGCGGTTTTCTTGTCATCCTGTGAGGATTGTAAAAAGCGTGTGAGGAATCAACACTCTATTTTCCAATATGTAGAGGTACATGTAAACATATAGTAGTAGATAGAGGAGACCATTAGTCAATTTGTCTGAATTCAAAAAGAAAACTGATGCCTTGGTTAGATAGTTGGATCGTAGTCAGGATATTCAGAATAGGATTTGTGAATAGTTGTCAGATCCGGCTACCATTGGCAAGGCGACTAGATACATGGTTTTATTCTTAGGCATATCTTCTCACAAGACACAGGATACGAGACAGGTTGACATGGTGACAGAGGTCACGAGAGATCTGTGGGATGATTTCACAGCTACACTTGGGCCTAGCACATCCGTGCCAGAGATTACTGCCCCTCCAGTTGAGTTACCCCACACTTTTATTGTAGGGTCATTACCTATCTCAGTGGATGAGCACATGACAGTTACACAGGCCGACAGTTGCATGGAGACTCAACACTCAGTTGATGATTCGGTGGTACAGCAGGAGTTGACACCTGTAGTTGATTTATGTAGCACACCGTATTGTATTATAGAGACAGACAGTGACTTATGTTCAGATTGCCATGATGATAGTTCTATGGTTGAGGTTGAGGGGGTTGTTGTTCGTGGGACTACTGTAGTGTTGGAGGATACAACTGTCATGTCCCCTTTCTAGAGTGGACATCAGAGACGGAGGAGTTGACCTATTATTGGAGTCTCGTAGGATAGCAAAGATGGGTAGGGACTCATTCAGCGCATACAGTGACTAGAACTTGGCTTTACAGACAGTTTGGAGCCAGTTTAGAGTAGTTCCTAGATTTTAGGCGATATTCCTACTTTTTAGGAGGTGGTGTCAGATTCCAGATTTGAGATTTTATAAGTTCGTCCCTTGGTTTCAGTTTCAGGAAATTTGGGTGTGTTTCCTAGTTTCTAGGAGCATTCCTAGATTTTAGGGATGAGATAGCCTATTGTCCCAGGTTGTCCATCATTAGTCACAGGCAGGTGACATATTCAGTTTTAGGGTTTTGGGGTGTTTCGGGTGTTCTGTGGCTATTTGGGATATATTTTAATATATTTAAATATTTTCCTAAGTTAGCGTTTTAATATTTTAAATAAGGCTATGTAAATAGCCATTTTGGAGTAATAAGGGTTTTTCTAACTTCATATGCCTATGTATTATAGCTCATCGGAAAGGTCTCAAAATTTGCTACATGATTTTCACCTTCCAGAGTCTTTTTGGTGATTGGAGCTATTTTATTATAATAAAATGATATTTTCTCTATAGTTTGGACGCCATAATTGGGAAATATCATTTAATTATAAAGTGCAATCTTAATTCTCCTTTAGGGTTTGAATTGCAAAGGAAAGGAAATATAAGGAGATGTAAACCTAATTAATGGGCATCTTTTACACATTGAAACTTGTTTATGGCGAATTTGCTCTGGTAGAGCGAATTCTTCTTCTGGGACGCAAACCCCAGGTTTGGGATTAGCTGGGACGTAGCCCTCAACAGTTGTTATCAGTGGATTCATCAGGCATTGTGCATTGTTTTTCAGAGATAGGGTGCCAATCTGTGTTGAGTATTCAGATTGCATTCAGAGGTTTTTAGCAGAGAGGCGGAATTCATCCAGTTGGGAGGTGATTATTGCAGCATAGGGCCACCATTTCAAGCTTGGGCATTTTACGTTGGCTGTGGTGAATGCTTGCGTCCAGCCGTAGCTTGTATCTTTGGTTCATGGCCACCATCTATCCACCAGTGGGCGCCATTGTTGTTTGTAAGATCCATCGAATTTGCATTAGGGTTTCTACACTATATAAATCAGAAATCTGTGTGGTACGATTTGTGTCAATTCTAATTTATTGAATGTTCTTTCATATTTTCAGTTTCATTTCATATGTGTTGTTCATCTTTCATTACTTGCTACAATATTCTCAAAAAACACAAAAAGAAACAAAACATTCTGCAACTTTCGTCTATTCTATAAGACCATAAAAAATCTCATAAAAAAATAGTTTATTATTTTAAAACTTACAACAGATTAGTAAGAGAATCTGGCAGGGATATTTTAGTGGTATCAGAGCCTTTTTCTTGCCAACCTGTGGGAATTTGTAAAAAAATTGAGTGAGTGATCAACACTCTAGTGAAATTGAATGGATAGCAGTAGATAGGTGAAACCATATAGCAGTAGACAGAAGAAACCATCAGATAGTTTGTTTGAATTTAAAAGGCAAACTAATGCCTTGGGTAGATAGTTGGATCGTAGTCGGGATATTCAGAATAGGCTTAGTGAATAGTTATCAGATCCGACTACCATTCACAAGTTGGCTAGATACATGGTTTCACTCTTGTGCAGATCTTCTTCTCGCAGGACATAGGATATGAGACAGGTTGACACGGTGAGGGGGGTCAGGAGAGACCTGCGGGATGATTTCACAGCTGTATGTGGGCCTAGCACATCAGTTCCAAAGATCAGTGCCCCTCCAATTGAGTTACCCCACACTTTTATTGTAGGGTCATTACCTTTCTCAGTGGACAAGCACATGACAGTTACACCAGCTGACAGATGCATGGAGACTCAACACTCAGTTGATGGTCTGGTGATACAACAGAAGTTGACGCCTGCAATTGATGTTCGTACTATACCGGATTGTATTATAGAGACAATCAGTGGCTCCAGTTCAGTTTGTCGGGAAGATAGTCCTATGGTCGGTGTTGAGGGAGTTGGTGATATTGGGAGTGTTGTGGTGTTGGTGGATATGACGGTGGACTCTGGATCGCTATAGGACAATACCACTTTTGAGGACTGCCTTGAGGAGATAAAGTCAGATGAAGTTTAGTTCGGATCACCAGAGGAGGTAGAGCCCTTGTTAGCATCTTGGTTTGCTACCGGTACTTCCTATGTGACCCATGAGGATGACTCCATTAGTGGCGAGTCATGTTTGTATTAGACCGTAAGAGAGGACTCCGAGTTGCTGGAGAGTACAAATCAGTCTCAGGATCTAGACTATTCAGAGGTTACAGAGGACGAGGCAGCTGAGAGTGTTGAGGAGGTAGATTTTGTAGTAGCTACCTCAGGTACAGGGGAGTTTGATGGAGATGTGTCAACTGCTAGTACTCTATTTGAGGATGTGAGTTCAGTTGTTAGTTCAGAAAGCTCAGATGACAACACACTGGGGGATAATTTTTCTGAGAGGAGTATGTTGGGTACCACTTCTATTCACAGTACAGACAGTGTTCCAGGGATGATGCATAGGAGGCCTATAAATCAGAGTCATCATGTATCTAGTCAGTTGAGAGTCAACGAGTATAATATTGTTACCGCATTCGAGAATTTTGATGCTGCTCGGCATCTACTAGCTGTTCATGGATGGGGTGCTCCTATGGATGATGAGCATGATAGTTGTTACCTGTCCCAAATAGAGATTCATGCCTTATGGGAGGCTGTCAGAATTTTGAGATAGGACTATTTTTGGTTGGTACCCGACCAAGATCACCTAGTATACTGGCGAGGTACAGCATATGAGGCACTCTTGGATAGAGAGGATGAGGTGAGTGAGCTTACTTGGAAACTCACGATGATTTCTGAGGTTTTAGAGAGCACTCAGTTGGATCTCCAAGAGTCATAGGTTCAGTTAGTAGAGGTGACTGTGGAATTGGTGCAGCTTTAGTCTACACCAACACCAGATCCAGTGCAGTTACCTATTGTGGTGTCTGGTGATTTGGCGATGTCCACAGTTGGGGTTGTTAGATGTGATGGAGTTATGGATACATCCACCCTTGATTCTAGTGTTGGAGGTACAGGTTCACTTCCATTAGATACATGTGCAGTTGAGTTAGGCACTTTAGTAGAGGGTTGCAGTGCACCTGACATTGGGTGGATATTCTGGTTGGGATGGATACTCTAGTTGGTAGCATCGCGTCAGGTTATATAGTACAAGACATTGTGGGTAGTGTAGTGGACCCGTCAGTGATCAGTGTTTCAGTTCATGACACTACTCCTTTGATTGCTCAGCAGGGAGACATGGTATCACCTGAGTTGGTTATTAGTGATCGCATAGCTAGTGATGATAGGTAGTTGGCTACGTCACAGTTACACAGTGATCAGTGATGGGTCCGAGGGGAGAAAATGGATGCCACCACCTATACATTCTACTGCACAGAGTAATTCCTGGATCACCTTCTTGAGGGTTTAGAATTTCAGGAGGGATCTTACAGAGCTTCTGAGGGTGTTCTCATCCGGGGTACTGGTACGATTCAACATTTGGTGAGAGAGATTGTAGGTACCTTGACTATGATGGTCCCTCATAGAGATTTCAAGGTTGGGTTTGCTGAGAGGGTCACCCAGGACCCTGTCCAACCAGTTGTGCAGAGTTCGAGATTGGAGCCATCTTTGGGTTCACGATTGGTGGATGATGAGCTTCTGACAGAGATCGGAGCAGTTTATCACCATTACACAATGGGGAGTGCTCATTATTTTTCCTTTGACCCACATGTTGATGAGTTGATGGCACATAGACGTGGGTTGGCTCCTAGTCCTTATCATCCGTTATGGGATGGGTTCTTGCCATCAGCAATTGATGGGAGTTTTGGCTGCAAGTTAGTAGTAGGTGACTTGCAGAGTTATGGTGACTGTAGAGATTATATAGTGTGTGGATATCCGGGTCCATGTACAACTTGGTTTAGGGGTATTCATCACTATTGTGCAGATGGTCTACACACTCAGTACAGGTCAGTTGGCTGTGCAGTGTTAGTTCACGGTGTATGTGATTTGAGTCACCCATACATCTCAATTTTTCATGGTCCTGAGATCTATTTCTCTTGGGATCCAAGCAGAGACAGATTCAGTACAGGAGTGTGGGTGAGTGGTTGTTATGGGTCTCTTAACAGATTCATCCCGTTTGTTTTTCAGAGGATGCTACAGGGGCCTGCACTTTGTGCCAGGGGCATGGCTTACAATTTTTCTGTGGGATCTAGGTGGATTGTGTGGCAAGAGGGGTTCCATTCTCAGAGCGCTAGGAAGATTCGCATGTGCGGATCAGCCACTCTAGAGGCCTCTATGACAAGGGTCGAGGGTATTCTTGATTCATCTTTAATGGTATCACATTTCTCTTTGGGGCAGATAGCTATACCCCTACTGATTGGAGACTACATATGCCTTGACTCCAGGTGGGTTAATGGTTGCATTGGCCAGGTCCACTTAGCATTTCCAGAGTTTGCATTGCCTATTACAATGTTACATCCGTTTGAGCGGTCAGAGAATTTTATTTTTTGGGTAGAGGCAGATTATGGGGTGACTTTCATGGTCTGGTACGAGTTTGATTTTGGGTTGGTTACTGATCCGAGTTATGACAAAGGAGCAAAATGGCCAGTTGTGTGGACTCCTGGTCACAAGGGCAGTCACGGTTGGATACTCAACAGTGATGATGTGAACTACCTCACCTCCATCGTATACAGTGTGACCTATGCCTTGATGTGGGATCCAGGCAGTTGTTTTGTGATGGCACTTGCACTTCAAGGTGGTGATGAATTGTTTTCGCCATTAGGGATACATCGTATTTTCTCAGAGTGGACTAGTAGATGCAGTCAAAGTACTACATATGGTATAAACGGTATGTCTGAGATGGTGGTGATATAGTGTTGCATTGCTTGTGGACAAGCAATCTCTGGGAAGGTAGGATTGTCAAGTCCTCTTTCTAGAGTGGACATTAGAGACATAGGAGTTGGCCTATTATTGGAGTCTCGTAGGCTAGCATAGATGGATAGGGACTCATTCAGTACATACAGTGACCAGAACATGGCTTTACAGGCAGTTTGGAGCCAATTTAGAGTAGTTCCTAGATTTTAGGGGATATTCCTACTTTTTAGGAGGTGGTGTCAGCTTCCAGATTTGAGATTTTATAAGGTCGTCCCTTGGTTTCAGTTTCAGGAGATTTGGGTGTGTTTCCTAGTTTCTAGGAGCATCCCTAGATTTTAGGGATGAGACTGCTAGTTGTCCCAGGTTGTCCGACATCAGTCACAGGTAGGTGACATATTCAGTTTCAGGGTTTTGGGGTGTTTCGGGTGTTCTATGGTTATTTAGGATATATTTTAATATATTTAAATATTTTCCTAAGTTAGCATTTTAATATTTTAAATAAGGCTATGTAAATAGCCATTTTGGAGTAATAAGGGATTTTCTGACTTCATATGCCTATGTATTATAGCTCGTCGGAAAGGTCTCAAAATTTGCTATGTGATTTTCCCCTTTCAGAGTCCTTTTGGTGCTTGGAGCTATTTTATTATAATAAAGTGATTTTTTCTCTATAGTTTGGATGCCATAATTGGGAAATATCATTTAATTATAAAGTGCAATCTTAATTCTCCTTTACGGTTCGAATTGCAAAGGAAAGGAGATATAAGGAGATGGAAACCTAATTGATGGGCATCTTTTACACATTGAAACTTGTTTATGGGGAATTTGCTCTGGTAGAGCGATTCTTCTTCTGGTACGCAAACCCCAGGTTTGGGACTGGCTGAGACGTAGCCCTCAGCAGTTGTTTTTAGTGGATTCATCATGCATTATGCATTGTTTGTCAAAGATAGGGTGCTAATCCATGTTGAGTATTCAGATTGCATTCAAAGGTTTTCAACAGAGAGGCGGAATCCATCCAATTGGGAGGTGATTATTGCAGCATAGGACCACCATTTGCAGCTTGGGCATTTTACGCTGGCTGTGGTAAATGCTTGCGTCCAGTCGTAGCTTGTATCTTTGGTTCCTGGCCACCATCTATCCACTAGTGGGCGCAATTGTTGTTTGTAAGATCCATCGAATTTGCATAAGGGTTTCTACACTATATAAATCAGAAATCTGCCTGGTACGATTTGTGTCAATTCTAATTTATTAAATGTTCTTACATATTTTCAATTTCATTTCATGTGTTGTTCATCTTTCATTATTTGCTGCAATATTTTCAAAAAACACAAAAAGAAACAAAACATTCTGCAACTTCCGTGTATTCTATAAGACCATGAAAAATCTCATTAAAAAAATAGTTTATTATTTTAAAACTTACAACAGATTAGTAAGAGAATCCGTAAGGGATCTTACAGTGGTATCAGAGCCTTTTTCTTGCCAGGCTGTGGGAATTTGTAAAAAATTGAGTGAGTGATTAGCACTCTAGTGAAATTGAATGGATAGGTAAAGGGGAACTTATATCAGTAGACAGATGAAACCGTATAGCAGTAGACAGAAGAAACCATCAGATAGTTTGTCTGAATTTAAAAGGCAAACTGATGACTTGGGTAGACAGTTGGATCATAGTCGGGATATTTAGAATAGGCTTAGTGAACAGTTGTCAGATCTGACTACCATTGACAAGGCGGCTAGATACATGGTTTTACTCTTGTGCAGATCTTCTCGCAGGACAAAGGATATGACACAGGTTGACACGATGAGGGAGGTCAGGAGAGACTTGTGGGATGATTTCACAGCAGATTAGTAAAAGAATCCATCAGGGATCTTTCAATGACGGTGGACTCTAGATCACCAGAGGAGTAGGATACCACATTTGAGGATTGCCTTGAGGTGTTGGAATCAGATAGTACAAATTTGGATAGCGGCGATCCCGAGATTGGGTTAGTGCAGGAGATGCCAAAATTATCCCATGTTGAGGATTTGAGCATAGAGTCCGCATGTGATGATACCAGTGTTGAGTTTGAGACAATAGATATGGACTCATGCCTACATGACTCAGATTCATTTGTTAGTAGGGAGTCAGATGAGGTTCAATCCGGGTCACCTGAGGAGGTAGAGCCTTTGCTAGCATCTTGGTTTGCTTCAGATACTTCCTATGTGACTCCTGAGGATGACTCCCCTAGTAGTGAGCCATGGTTGTATCAGACCTTGGGAGAGGACTCTGAGTTGTTGGAGGGTGCAGATGGGTCCCAGGATCTGGATGGTTTAGCGGTTACAAAGGACGGGGCAGCTGAGTGTGTTGACGAGTTAGATTCTATAGCAGCTTCCTCGGGTATAGAGGAGTTTGACGGAGACGTATTAGATGCTGGTACTCCATTTGAGGATGTGAGTTCACTTGTCAATTCACAAATCTCAGTTGGCAGCACACTGGGGGATAGTGTTTCTGAGAGGAGTATGTTGGGTACCACTTCTATTCACAGTGTGGACAATGTGCCAAGGGTGATGCATAGAAGGCCCATTATTCAGAGTCATCATGTGTCTAGTCAGTTGAGAGTCAACGAGCATGATATTGTTACTGCATTCGAGCATTTTGCTGCTGCTCGCCAGCTGCTGGCTTTTCATGGATGGGGTGCCCCTAATGATGATGAGCATGGTAGTTGTTACTTGTCTCTGACAGAGATTCATGCCTTACGAGAGGCTGTCAAAATTTTGAGATAGGATTATTTTTAGTTGGTAGCCGACCGAGATCACCTAGTTGAGTGGGGAAGTACATCATATGAGGCAGTCTTGGATAGAGAGGATGAGGTGAGTGAGCTTACTCGGGAGCTCACGATGACTTCTGAGGTTTTAGAGAGCACTAAGTTGGCTCTTCAGGAGTCACATGTTTAGTTAGTAGAGGTGACTGTTGAATTGGAATAGCTTCAGTCTACACCAGCACCCGATCCAGTGCAGTTACATATTGTGGTGTCTGGTGATTTGATGATTTCCACAGTTGGGGTTGTAGGATGTGATGGAGTTGGGGATACATCCACCCTTGATTCTAGTGTTGGAGGTACAGGTTCACTTCCATCAGATACTTATGCAGTTGAGTTAGGCACTGCAGTAGAGGTTTGCGGTGTGCGTGGCTTGGGTGGATATTCCAGTTGGGATGGATACTCCAATTGGTAGCATTGCGTCAGGTGATATAATAAAGGACGTTGTGGGTAGTGTAGTGGACCCGTCAGTGTTTAGTGTTTCTGTTCATGACACTACTCCTTTGTTTGCTTAGCAGGGAGGCATGGTATCACACGAGTTGGTTGTTAGTGATCGCATAGCTGGTGATGATAGGCAGTTGGCTACGTCACAGTTACATGATGACCAATTATGGATCTGAGGGGAGCAGCTGGATGCTACCTCCTATAAATTTTACTGCACAGAGTCATTCTTGGATCACCTTCTTGAGAGTTCTGAATTTCGTGAGGGATCTTACTGAGCTTTTGAGGGTGTTCTCATCCGGGGTACTGACGCAATTCGGCGTTTGGTGAGAGAGATTGTAGGTACCTTGACTATGATTCTCCCTCACAAAGATTTGGAGGTTGGGTTTGCTGAGAGGGTCACCCAGGACCCTGCCCAACCAATTGTGTAGAGTTTGAGATTGGAGTCGTCTTTGGGTTCCCGACTGGTGGATGATGAGCCTCTGACAGAGCAAAGCTTTTTACCAGCACTATACCGTGAGGAGCGCTCATAAGTTTTCATTTGACCCACATGTTGATGAGTTGATGACACATAGATTGGGTTGGCTCCTAGTCCTTATCATTAGCAGTTGATGGGAGTTTTGGCTGCAAGTCAGGAGCAAGTGACTTGCAGAGTTATGGTGACTACAGGGATTATACAATGTGTGGATATACTCCAGGTCCTGGTATAGCTTTGTTCAGGGGTATTCATCACTGTTGTGTAGATGATCTACACACTCAGTATAGGCTAGTTGGGTGTGCAGGGGGAGTTCAGGGTGTATATGATCTAAATCTCCCATACATCTTGGTTTTTTATGGTCTTGAAGTTCACTTCTTTCGGGATCTGGGCAGAGACAAATTCAGTAAAGGAGTTTGGGTGAGTGGTTGTTTTAGGTCTCTTTATAGAGTTATCCGATCTGCATTTTGGGTGATGCTAGAGGAGCTTACAGTTTATGTCAGTGGCATGGTTTACTTTTTCCTGCGGGATCTAGGTGGATTGTGATGTTTCTTGTTTCGATGATTGCTTGGGGACAAGCAATCTTGGGGAGGGAGGATTGTAATGTCCCCATTTTTATCAAGTCATTGATTTGATGGTACCAGGTCATTATTGAGATCCCCGTGGTCTGGCGAGGTGTTTAGAGGGTCATTGGTGTGAACTTACTATTAATAGTAAGTCAATGGTCAGTTCCGATGAGCTCAAATGAGTTAGAAGACTTGAATGATGCTCTCAGTTTTTATTTCCAACCTCCGGTTTGGGCTAGAATCTTGGAGAGAGCGTCTATTTTTAGTAAGTCACCCCGTCAGGTTCGTTCATCATCTTTTATCATCAAGATCAATCCAATGCATACAAATTTCGATTCTGATGTTTCTTCAGTTGTTTTCGCAAGACAAGTGGATTATTATTATTATCTAATTAAATTTGCTAAGGTTGCCATTATTGTGGGTATTATATGTTGGGCACCTTAGTGTTATAGCTCATTGGAACCAGAATGAAAAGTTTTAAATCTTGGGCACAAGAAACAGGGACCTTGCGTGTCATAATTTCATGATATTGGTGAAAAGGTCATTTTTGGCGCCAAATGAGTTAATAAATTATATTATTCAATATGTGCCTAAGTATAAAAAGTGCTTTAAGTGAAAAGTGTGTGAGAGAAGACACTTTTTAATTATAAAAGCAATGCTTTGTGAAAGGCAATTCATCATTTGAATATTTTATAATTTTCTCTTCTTGAGCCTTGGGCTAGGGTTTCTGAGTTCTGCAAATTGGCAAATATATTGAGGTAAACATTTGCTGCATCTCTCTACTGTTTTGTTGTGGCTAAGGGAGAAGTGGATTTATTCTGAAAGTTTTGTGTGTGGATTTGGAGATTTTTTATAATTAATTGGCACACTGAGGGTGCAATTAGTTTTTGGATTGAATTCATTTGAACTGAGGCCTGCACTAAGAGGCCGATTAGATTGGAGCTTGCTGGAGATTGAACCAGAGATTTATTGTATTTCTGTGACTTTGCAAAGTGAGGAGAACCTCTAGAAATCGAACTAAAGGGTTTCATTGAGATTAGTTGAGGGATAAGAACGTACATTCTCATAATTTCATTGCACTTTGAACTAGTGGCTGGTGCTAGTGAAATTGTGCTGTTGTGACGTCAACAAGCTTGGTTGTTGTTGTGTTTTATGAAGCCGATTGGGGTGTGGAGACTTACTTGTTCGTGGCTGAAGGTTTTGTAGCAAATTGTGTTGTGGGAGATCACAATTGCCAGCCACTGAATTCTAGGTATTTGCTGTTACAAATTGGCAGCCGTGAATGTCTATGAAGGCTGATTTATTTCAAACGCCTTGAAGTCATGGATGATTGGTTGGTATTCATTACATTGTTCTGAAATACTAATTGTTTTAATGAAACGTCATATATGCAATGTGGATTTACAAGTGTTATTTGAATCAATTGAAATTGTTGATTCCTTGCCTAGCGGCAACTACTTTATTTGAAAATACAAAATTATATAATTGTTTAAGTGAAATTATCAAAAGCAATTACTTTCAGAGTATGAATAGATTTGCAGTCGAATTCTAAGTAAGAGCTAGGCAGGCTCATTACACACTCTGACTTCTTTCAACTCCCTTACTATTCTAGGGATTCAAAATGGCTAAAAATGTTGTTTTAACAAGGATCAAAAGGTTCTTGAAGTTCCACTTCAAGATCTTACCCCCAATCCTCACTTTAGGCTCTCAATCTGTGTAGCCCTAATTAGCGAGTAAAACCAACATAACTTCATGTTTTCCCAAAACACTTCCAAATCAAATTACAGATTCAAACACCCATTATCCTTATACAAAACATATCAAAAGCTTTTGTGTTGGTACTTTGGACCAATTGTCGCAAAACTGATTGTTCCCTGCTTCCAAGAGGGCTAATTGAGTGCATTTACAAAGCAAGTATACCCAAACACTATGAAACTCTCAACAGACTCATGAAATGACTCCAAACCATGGAAAATCCAATCAATTTGGTCCCTTGACCCCTGCAAGTATAAAAACCCCAAATAGGTCTCTCACAAGCCCGCAAAACTAGGGCTTCCTCAATGTATGACTTCCAAGCACTTCTAGGCTTAACCAATGGTGGATTCACCATTCATACGCCATGCTAAGACAACCAACAACATCGGATGTGGTCCTTCTTAAGGCCAATTGCTCGCTGCTGCTTTATTCCAAGCAATTCCTTCAAGTTTCAACATACAAATTCAGTGATCACCTATCCAATTCAACTCTTCTGCAACATATTATGTTAGTACAGTGTTGTACATGTCAAGTATGCATCATTCCATGAGAAACAACAATCACATTTATGGAATAATGCTCTTACATTAAGGAATTTGTCAAAACTACTATGGAAAACAATGATTTAGAGAGGACAGTCAATATAAATGATTAAAATGGCAACAATAAAGACTTCAAAGCATCCAGAAATGTCTTGCACAACCTTACATATGTCCTCCAAGCATCAACAAACCCAATGGAATGACTTAGAGATCAAAACAAGCAAAGGAACTTATGAAACTCTGAATTTTATTGCATTTCTTAGTAACAGTCCGTACAATCCTTGACCAGTCTGTACCATATGATCTCCCAAGCATTCAAGGGTGTTTATAAGATGGTAGGCAACTTCCACAACCGACCCCAAGTGGTTACAAAGTGTTTTAAGCCCCTAAACTCATTTTCCCACCTAAATGCATCTAACCGTTGGAATTCAAATATTTGAATTTCCAACTTTCAAACTATAACATTTTATTATTAAAAACATATTAAAATCTATCCCAATCAATTTCTTATTGCTTCTAAGACCTAATTGACCCGACTAATCAACTTAGATCGCTTGTCGGAACTATTGGCTATCCTTACATCATTTTTAATCCTAAGTCCTTTATCAGGACTTCTAGGACTTATTACATTTAAATCAAATTGATTATTACATATTTGTCATTATTGGCTTCAAAATCTCCCAATTGACATTTAGGGATGTCTTTCATCCTTCATTGCATTGATCTCTGATTAATGGTGTCTTCATGCCACTAGGGGCCCCTGCACCAAGGAATATGCAGATATTAGCTCATCATCATGAGCTGTGTGAGCTAACGCCTTGATTTGAGGGTTTTAGTTAGTCGACTTACTATTTTTAGTAAGTCAATGATGGCGGTTTCCGTTTCTGGCAAGCACCTAGGTGCTATATTTAATCGGTGATGATATTGGCATTTTCAGTGGTATATATTGAGTTTAAGTTTATAAATTGCTTTAGGCTTTAGGGCGCCTAGTGGGGGTATTAATCATTAATCCATATGGAATATAATCCTGAGTCTTAAAAGTAATGATTTTAAGTGAAAGGTGTGTTGAAGAAGCGTTTTAAGTAAAAAGTGTCTTCATGAAGCTTTTAACTTTGTAGTTATTTATTATTAATTCAAAGTTATTAAACGAATGCTCTAATTGAAAAGTGTGTCAAAGAAGCTATTTACCTTTGGTGTCTTGAAATAGATATCTTTTATTATTATAAAAGCAATGCTTGTGCGAAAAAGCAAATCATTCTATTGTGCATTTGTCATTTTATGAATTAGGTGATGTCTGAAGAAATGGAACCAAGGGTTTCAAGGAAATGGAGCTTGTAGAATTGTGAATTCTACTAAGTTTTATGCACTTTGAATTGGTTTTCAGAACCAATGAATTGTGCTAGAGGATGGTATCATTCAGTGCCATTATTGTGTTTCACTTTGAGAGCAATTTGTGAAAAGTATGTTAGCATTCCATTGTAGAAATTAATTGCAAGGTTAGAGACTGTAATAAATGCAGATCGTCTGGACTTGGAAGACTTGCGTTTGGTATTAATGGCAGCCGCAAAACTCAAAGAAGGTCCGTTCTTCTTATCGATAGACAGTCTGTTAATGTTTGTAGCTTGAGTCGTATGATCATTTAAAATACATATAATACTTTGACATTGATTAATAATATAATATTGCATATATATATATATATATATATATATTATGCAAACTTATATTATTCTAATATATGATTGATTAATGAAACATTAACATTTATGATCAATAGGCATGTCCCTTCTAGCCTCTTTCTCAATATAAATGAAAGAGAGATTGTTGCATTTGAACAAACATACAACATAGAGTGCTATTACATTTGCAGCTATCCTAAAACTTAACTTGGTATCAGAGCAAGGTTCCTTCTATAAAGCCTAACCGCTTGAAGGTATATCTTGTGAGCACACTAAAATTGTGGCGACATGCAAATCATATATGATAGAACGATTTTGATTCATACCAAGCAAAGTTGCTATTGATTAGCATTATCAATGGAATGAAAATCTTTAAAGACCTGTTCAAAGATATGTCCATGCACTTAAGAACAAAGATACTGTCAGGAGTCCTTCCATTAATACATTCTAAAGGGTTTGATCTATGTATGACATAAGAAAGTGTGAAGTCAGAGATCTTAATTCAGCAAGCTAGAGTTGGTGTCTGCTTATGAACTTTATTGCCCAAATACTGGAATCGTATCCCTTAAACCATAATAGCTGTGAGTACTAAAGATAAATAGATGCACTTTCATTACATGAATTGGATGTATATTATGATGAAATGTATCTTGAGATATTCAGAGATGTGATCTAGCGGCTGTGAATTGAAAGATTATCATACGATCACCATGGATTACTTAGTATCACTGAGATTATGGATACATTAATAGTGCATTCACAGAACTACAATGATATATATACATTTGGAAGTTGTCACGGGCTATTAGGAATCACTCTCCGACTAATTTGGAACAACAATATCTAAGACTGAGGATGTGAACCAAGCAATAATAATTCTGGTTATTTATAAACTTACAATATGAGTTCTTATCAAGCAATTAAGTTATATGATAATGACACTATAATGTTTGGTAAGATGATATAATATACATTTGTCATGCCTTCAACAAGTGTTTTCTGGGTATAAAGTCATTTTCGTGCATCTTCACATCTCGTTCAACAGTAATATCCATCATCTCTTGCTGATCACGATTCTGGAATCTTTCTTCAGTGGAAAATTCTATGTTTTGAAGTGAGATTCCTGGTCTGGGCACATGGATGAGCATAGGTGTCATAGGAATCGTGACTGCTAATAGAAGCAAGGATAAATATAGAAGACAATAATATTATATTGCGGTGGTGTGTTTGTGGTATAGAAAATGGCCATTAATGATATGTGTTTTGAATAAATACTGGCAGTTATTGCAGGCGAGTCTTAGCAGAATTTTAATGAGTGACATTCTTATTGATAACAACTATCTCATGTACATGATTATTATGACATAGACCCCTTGACACCTATGGAAGGTGTAGTGTTTCGGCCATAAAATAAGAGTCATGCATATAAATTTGTGTGATGCTATTCTGGGATAAACGTTGGAATTTATGCAGCGTTTGACATAGCTAGAAATTATGCACATCAAATAAGAGCAGATTGGGCCGTGTTTTTGGTATGAAGGTGATGTGGGTTATAATCGGGTTTGAGGATTCGTGTAAAAAGGGGCATCTGAAAATTGGAAGGCCTTTATCATTTCCGTCACATAAATCTATTAGTAATAGCGATCATCAACCACCTTGAATATTGTATAGAATTTGGTTTCTTCTACATATTATCAGTCGACGCAGTCTCATATAGGGAGTCATACATGTTGCTCAATATACATATAAGAAAGAAAATTAATTCACTGTAATTAATTGTGTTATTGTGATAAAAAATGACTTGATAATCAGAGTTGTAAGATTGGCCTTGTATCATATATATAATAAAACTTCTATCATATCCTATTGACTTTTTCTTTATATCATCCTTCGACTATATGGGGAAAACATGGTTTATGAGAATGAATTATTATGTTGAGAACAGGTGTATCAAATTATTGGTACCAGACATGTATTAAGGATTGAAGACATATGAGTCAATCTATCATTAGGACGAGAGTAAATTGATAGTAACAAACACAAAAGGAAACAACTTAGTGAAAGGCACTATTGATGAGAAGATGACCACTGGCGATAAAAAAATTAATGATACAAGAATTTAATTGTTAATTCGTGGACTTTAAGTCTTAAGTAAGACTCTTAAATGAAGAGGAACAATAGACATGGGTGTTGCAAAGTGACTCATCATTCTAAATAAAGAATAAGAAGAGGTATTTTTGTATCATGCAAGCCCGATGAAAGAATTGTCTGCGTGGGTATCATCAATACAGGAGTGTAAAGGCCAATGCAAAGTGATTATGAGTATGTAACATGGAATGGAACCATACATTTGTTAACAAGGCAAAATTCCTATTTGGGCTCACTGTATGGAAAGAAATATCTAAATTTTATAAGAGATAAGTATTCCATGTTTTATTGTTGCACATAAATTTTGAGTTTGAAATTTATGCTATAATATTGACTAGTAAAATCTTTTATGCTTCTATCTTTCGTATTTCTCTTTGAAATAGTTTAGTTTTATGAACTATTTGTAAGCTCTCTGAAATGAATTTAGGACGGATCAAGAAACATAAGAGATTGCATTCAAGGAAGAAAGAACTTGATGCTTGCAGTCATCGAACTAAGTTGAGGGAGTTTAACAATCTATCAGAGGCAACCTTGGATGAGAAGGTCAAGAGGTTGATGCATGTACTTGAAGCTTCAGATGGAAGCCAGATTATCATGAATGTTTGGTGTTACCAAGCCCGAGGATAAATCCACAGTTTATTAAATTCACTCATATTACTATGAAATCAAACAAGTACATTTGTATACGAGAAACTACTCCTACGAATAATGTTATGATCAAAATTTCAACATGATGAGAGTCTCTTGGAGCAAGATATTTTCATGATTGGGACCATGTATGTTTCGTAACAGAGGGAGCTACTAGAGGATCTCCCAAAATTGTTTTTCAAAGTTCTTAATCATTCTGATTTAGAAGGGCAGGCCATATCGAGATGTTTTCCCTAGTGACCAGGAAACTATAAAAAGACAAAAGATTGAAATTGAAAAGATGTAGTTCCATCTAGGTCATAATATTCCTAGATAGATGGATAAGTTGTTAAATCAAAGGGCATTCAAGAACAGAGCTTGATGCAGACTAAAGAACAAAGACACGACTTGCTGGCAGAAGTTTGATATTAGATTCAGAGGGAGTCTGACAGTTCATCTAAAAGAAACCATGGTCGAGGAGGTCAGGAGGTTGTTGCAAGAGGATCTGATCCATTTTGATCTTCAGGGAATTTGGTCATATTGGCTTAGAGGGAGTCAACAATAAAGATGTTTTTTGCAGTCAGAGGACTATGATCATGAGATTGAGTCCATGTGTGTTGGCTGAAATGACTTTATGGTAACTCCTACATAACTTGGGGTTTACCAAGAGTGATGCAATCTATATAAGAGATATAGTGCATAAGCATGCTATTCAAGGTACATTATCACTACAAGATAGGTGGCTGATATTCTCACCAAGTCTCTTTCTAGAGAGAAGGTTGTATACTTTTGAGATAAACTTGGTATGCTGGAGAATGAAGCCTTAGATGAAAAGGAGTTTCAACATCTCTGATCTATTATTTTCTATGTTATTGCATTCTTCTCCTTGAGAGAGAAGTCTAAGGTGAAAGCCCTTGTTTCCACCCTCTGGGATGAGCCATGGTGGATCGGCTCCCTGAGAAGAGTCAAGGTGGATGTCATGTGTGTGACTCCATGACTTTATGGGCCCACTCATCCTGTGTACATTTATGAGAGGTGACGAATTCTTAGACAATGAACACTTGTATTTGATGTTACAAGGTGAAAATATTGTAATGGAGATTCGTTATGGTAGACATTTAATATGTTAGTGCACATACCATAATAGGGTTATATGTAAGGGAATGTAATATTCCTTATTACTATATCCTCGTATCACGATCTAAGGTGATATAAAAATTAGGTTTAACGATCTGAGGTGATTCCTCATGTCACGATCTGAGGTGATATGAAAATTAGGTATCACGATCTGAGGTGATATGAAAATTAGGTATCATGTTCTGAGGTGATTCCTCATATCACATGTTAGGTGATATGTAAAAAATGGGTATCACATGTCAGGTGATTCCTTATATTATATGTTAGCTGATATGTAAAATGGGTATCACGTGTTAGGTGATTGCTCATATCACATGTTATTTGATGTTTGTCTTCACAAGGTATGTGAGACATCTTATCACAAGAAATGTGATATATATGATTTTATCTTCTCTAGCTAAGAGAGAGTGTTGATGTTTTGTGTAGCTATTGTAAGGGTCATAAGTGTTGATAAGGGAAACCACTACACATTTTGTTTGATCATTCTCCCTAGCTAAGAGGGAGTGTTAATGTTTGTAGCTTGAGTCGTATGATCATTTAAAATACATATAATACTTTGATATTGATTAATAATATTATATATATATATATATATATATATAACACATAAATTATGCAAACTTATATTATTCTAATATATGATTGATTAATGAAACATTAACAATTATGATCAATAGACATGTCCCATGAAGGGACATGTCCCTTCTAGCCTCTTTCTCAATATAAATGAAAGAGAGATTGTTGTATTTGAATAAACATACAACATAGAGTGCTATTACATTTGCAGCTATCCTAAAACTTAACACAGTTGTCATGAATTAGAGGCTTGCGTGGCATAATAGAGGGGCTGCGTTTGATACAGGAAGTGCCATTTTCAGCTACAGGCTGTGGCCAAGGATTAGTAGCTACGTTTGATAATTAAGAGCAGTGACTGAGATAGTGAGAGATACAATTTTGGATTAAGGGTGCCAACCATTCAGAATTCAAGCTTAGGTGTTAGCAATTCCACATTCCTGAAGGCTGCAACTACAATTTTGAATGTCAAATTGAATATACAATGCGTCTATAGGTTCATTATAAGTATTTAAAATATTTTCCATATGCAATAAATTGCCTTGTAGACATTTCTTTGGTGAAAGAGTTAAAAGAATTGCACGGTGATAATAGACTTTGATTACTCCATGAATAGTTTGCTTCACTTAAGAGTTACAACTTTCAAGCATTGTTATTTAAAAATGAAAGAGTTTCAAACTTTGCAAAGACGAAACAAGAATCAGATCTTGTCTGCAAAGTGTTTGACAAATTGTCAAACATTCACTATTGAAGCAAATCTAGTATTTGTTGAAGTTAGAACTTGCAGGAGGTTCTTATAGTGGTATTAAAGCTTGCCTACAAAGTGTTTGATAAAATGTCAAACCTCTAAAAAGTGAAGCAATTCAGCGTATGTTAGAGTTAGAATTGGTTGGGGTGATTACAGTGGTATCAGAGCGGTTTCCTACCATCCTGTTGGGGTAAAAATCATTGAGCTCACACATTTGTTTTGAGTGACCAACACTCTTGCAGTTGTTACAGTTATAGAAAAATCTAGGAAATCAATTAAACAAGAAAACCAGTTGAACAATATGACTAATCTCTGAAAGAAAACAAATGCCATGATGAAAGAAATGAAGAAACCGAGGCAAACTCAGGAAAGGATAAATGCGAAACTCTCAGATCCAGAAACTGTTTATAAGGCAACGAAAATTTTGGTTTCCTTTTTCAATAAGTCCTCTTCATGAAAAGGATAGGAGGAGAGACGCAAGATCTTTATAAGTGAGGCATCCAGAAATCTTCATGATGAATTTTCAGCAGCTACTGATCATTGTGGAGATGATGCTGTACTTAGTGGGGCAACCACTAGTCCTATTTGCACACATGATGTTGGAGACTCTGTACAGAGACATGTGGATGTGACTGACTTGTTGGCGGACAATGGTATTGAGTCTCAGCATCTTGAGCATATCAGAGTTAGTGTCACGAAACAAGCTGATGACATGTTCACTACCATTGATGGCAGCTTTACATAAGTTGGTAGTAGTACTAGTGTTACAGGGTTTGATTTTCAGGACAAGAGTCCCTTATGTGAGCTTGTTGATGATGCTGTGGATAGTGTGAGTGTGGAAGATGTTGTCAATGCCACTATGTGTTCTGATTCTTTAGATGATGTTGTTTTTGAGGACTGTGAACAGGATATCAGTTCTGACTACTCTGATTTTTATAGCAGCAGTCGTAGTGTTGGGTCGGTGCACGAGACAATAGTCTTCTCCTATGATGTCCCCAATTTTAGCAGGTATTGGCAGTGGCTTTGTCAGCTCATTATTGCGACCCTCATGAGCTGATGCCTAGTTTTGAGGGTCCCAATTGGCAGACTTGCTATTTTTAGTAAGTCTAGAATTACTATTTTTAGTAAGTCAGTTTGGTTAGTTTCTATTTCTCGCAGGGCAGTATCGGCAGTGGTCAGTGCTCCAGACTATATTCAGTTTGTGCAGTTGTTTGGCTGGGGACTTACTATTTTTAGTAAGTCTATTTTTTGCAGTGCAATGGGTGGCTCTGGCAGTTAGCCATCACCTGCAGCAAATGTTGGATTTATTGCACGAGCTCATATTTATTAATTAATAATTAAACTCATATTGTTATAATACTTTATTATAATAATGTTTTAGAAGTTGATAATTAAAAGAGCTGTGAACTGAAGCTCTTTTTGGGAAACTGTGGCCAAGGATGGGTTATAAATATGAGCTCATTTCATTGGGATTGGTATTCGATTATTGATTAAACTTTTGACTTTCTGGCTCTGTGCCAAAAAATTTTGAATTGTGCCCTTGCTGAAGTATAAGGGTTTCTGAGTTCTGCAAGTTGGCAAATGTGCTGAGGTAAACATTTGCAAGATCTCTCTACTGTGTTTCATCTGTACCTAAGAGAGGATTTGTTTATGCACACTGAGGGTGCAAATTTATTTCTGGATTGATTTTATTTGAACTAAGGCCTGCTTGAAGAGGTCGATTCAACTTCTGGAGTGGTGGACTTATCTCACAATTTGATTTAGGAGTCGCCTGGCTGTGAATAGAATTTCATTATTGGTGGATGATCTACATTTTTCTAGCTTGCAAATTTATGGTGAATAAGAATTCAGACTGCCGTGAGTTTGTCCTAGCGGCAGCGTTTGTGATTGGATGGTGACGACATTGCTGGTGGAAGCAAATGTCAACATCTCCTGTTGGTCGCGTGTGCCTCTCCTCGGCCACGATCGTCTTTATTGGGCACCACGTGAGGATTAAAAAATGCCAGGAAGTCCTTGCTACTGATGTCGTGGAGTCTAGTTCTCATCTGCACATGGGAATAAGAGCCTCAACATCCGGATTACCAGTCAACGTGGGATACCAGAATTCAACAACAGGTTTTTAATTGAAACATTGGACTTTGTCGAAACATTAATAAATTTAGTCCATTTGAAATTTGTGTTTGAGTAAATTCATTGAATGTAATTTCCTGAATTTCACCAAACAAGCATTTTGAAATAATTGTGTATGCTGGCTGAGAAATAGCAAATATCAATTGAATATTTAAATAATGGAATTTCTTGCTAGAAATTATTATCTTTGTGCAAAATCAAATTAAATTATCAGCAGAGCCAGGCTGGGCTCATTACAATGGTATCAGAGCGGTTTCCTGCCAGCCTGTAGGGAAATCAAGTTCATTTATTATTATTATTATTATTTGGGAATTTAATTATGGCAGATGATAGGAGATTTATACCCTATAGGCATTACCACCAGAGAGGTCATTCAACCACACTTAATGAAGAGGACACCGATATTCAGTTTGGCACAGTGCTTGGTGGTGATGCTAATAATCCAAGTGGTTCAGGTGGCTCAACAGGTACTGCACGACCCACATCTGCTACTGAAGCAGATATAGACAAAGGCTAGGGAGACCTTCAAGAACCTAGCAGTAGGGCAACATCATGTAGCTGATTTATTACATGAGCTTTCTGGCACCTTGAGACGAATGGTATTACCGAGGGACCAGAGTAGGGAGAGATAATGTGATGCTTCTGTCACATCACATAGATCACGGATTGATGACAGGCACAGGGATTATGAGCATAGAGCCCGGAGAGATGACAGAGCAGATAGGGCAGGTGACAGGGGAGATCAGTTCCGACCCCAGGGGCCCAGATTTGTGAGACTGGAGGTCGATGCAGTCAACACTGATGCAGAGGATGTCCTGTTTGCCGATGATATAGTCACTCACTATGTTGAGTGGGATGCCCTTCCTCAGGCCTTGAAGCAGAATTTGAACTTTGACAGATATTTGACACAGAAACGAGAGCATTCGAGGGGAAGGCCAACACAGGGTAGATAGATGATTTGAGACACATGACTAGCAAGATGATACTAGCACATTTTCATGGCAGTGGTAGGATCACTGCTAGAGCTTGGATCCACAAGCTCGACACCTACCTCGCATTGCATCCTATGACGGAGGAGGACACCATTAGATTCACAGTTTTGCATTTAGATGGGACTGCACATGACTGGTGGTACCATGGGTTGAGATCGCTACATCATGACCGGATTACTGTCTATCAGGAGTTGGTAGACAGGTTGATCGAGCGCTTTGACAGGAAAGATCCTGAGGTGTATTTTAGAGAGTTGGCTTAGTTGTGGCAGATAGCTAGCCTAGAGGGCTTCATCAGCGCGTTCCAGCGTGTATCAGTTATGGTGTATGACATTTCTGAGTGGAGGAGAGTGATGTTATTTTTGGAGGGGTTAGTAGAGCATTCTGTGGATGGGTTAAGTCTTTGGACCCACCCACTTTACAGGAGGCGATGAGGAAGGCCCGAGATCTTGAGTCATCATCTCGGAGCAAGGGTGCCCCAAAGTAATCTGGCCCTCCACCTGTTGATGAGGAGTCTCCACCAATTATTGAGGACAATGGAAAGACAACGGGGAGATTTGATGATACTTCCAGAGAGGACCTGAGGAAGAGACAACTTTGTTTTTTCTACAAGGGGCCTTTCTCTAAACGTCATACTTGTGCTTCGAGGTCGAAAGGGGCTGTAAACCACGGCATGTGGGTTTACACGGATGAGATGGAGGAGTCATCGCAGTAGCATGAGGATGAGGACAGAGATGATCCTACGGGGGATTGAGTCTATACTATGATGAGTGTTTATAACCTCATATTTGAATCACATGTTCAGGATTTACATCAGGTGCAGAGCTAGTTTGTACCTAAGATGGATTGGTTGCAGGATGACTGGGGAGAGTCAGTGAAGTTTAGTATGATGAGTTCTCCTATTGAGTCATCTTCTGGTGATGTCCAGATCTCCACTTCATCAGCGTAGGCACTTGGGGTTATGATACAGGTTATGTTACTGGTGCTGCTGATGTCATGGGTTTACAGTTGGTTCTGAGATGGCAGGGATGTCACGTGCTTCTTATGGGATCCAGGTGGAGGTTCCAGTGAGATACTCGATTGCTTGAGGACAAGCAATTTTGGGGAGGGAGAACTGTGATGTCCCCAATTTTAGCAAGTATTGGCAGTAGCTTTGTCAGCTCATTATCGCAACCCTCGTGAGTTGACGCCTAGTTTTGAGGGTCACAGTTGGCAAACTTGCTATTTTTAGTAAGTCTAGACTTACTATCTTTAGTAAGTCAGTTTGGTCAATTTCTATTTCTGGCAGGGCAGTATCGACAATGGATATTTAGTTTGTGCAGTTCTTTGGCTGGGGACTTACTATTTTTAGTAAGTGTATTTTTGGCAGTTGCCATTTTTGGCAGTGCAATGGGTGGCTCTGGCAGTTAGTCGTCACCTGTAGCGGATGTTGGATTTATTGCATGAGCTCATATTTATTAAATAATTATTAATTAATTAATAATTGAAGTCATATTGTTATAATACTTTATTATAATAATGTTTTAGAAGTTGATAAGTAAAAGAGTTGTGAACTGAAGCTCTTTTTGGGAAACTGTGGCCAAGGATGGGTTATAAATATGAGCTCATTTCATTGGGATTGGCATCCAATTATTGATTAAACTTTTGACTTTGTGGCTCTGTGCCAGAAATTTCTGAATTGTGCCCTTGCTGAAGTATAAGGGTTTCTAAGTTCTGCAAGTTGGCAAATGTGCTAAGGTAAACATTTGCAAGATCTCTCTACTATGTTTCATCTGTACCTAAGAGAGGATTTCTGAAGCATTGGTTTATGCACACTGAGGGTGCAAATTTATTTCTGGATTGATTTTATTTGAAGTGAGGACTGCTTGAAGAGGTCGATTCAACTTCTGGAGTGGTGGACTTATCTCACAATTTGATTTAGGAGTCTCCTGGTTGTGAATCAAATTTCATTATTGGTGGACGATCTACACTTTTCTAGCTTGCAGATAAATGGTGAATAAGAATTTAGACTGTCGCGAGTCTGTCCTAGTAGCATCGTTTGTGATTGGATGGTGACGACATTGCTGGTGGAAGCAAACGTCAACATCTCCTGTTGATCGCATGTGCCTCTCCTCGGCCACGATAGTCTTTATTGGGCAGCACGTGAGGATTAAAAAATGCCAGGAAGTCCTTGCTGCTGACGCTGTGGTCTAGTTCTCATCTGCACGTGGGAATAAGAGCCTCAGCATCCGCATTACCAATCAACATGGGATACTAGAATTCAACAACAGGTTTTTAATTGAAACATTGGACTTTGTTGAAACATTAATAAATTTAGTCCATTTGAAATTTGTGTTTGAGTAAACTCATTGAATGTAATTTCCTGAATTTCACCAAATAAGTATTTTGAAATAATTGTGTATGCTGGCTGAGAAATAGAAAATATCAATTGAATATTTAAATAATGGAGTTTCTTGCTAGAAATCGTTATCTTTGTGCAAAATCAAATCGAATTATCAGCAAAGCCAAGTTGGGCTCATTACATCTCCTGTATAGAGGATGTGAGCATAGAGCTACCCAGTGATGACACTCATGATTTGAGTGTTATGGAGGAGTCAGGTGATGCAGATTCATGCCCTAGTGTTTTTGATTCACATGATGACATTGAGTCATGTATGCATCAGGAGATAGCAGAGGGGTCTCTGTTAGATGATGCTAATACTAGCGTTGTGGATACCTCTGATGTTTGGTATGAGGATGATGTGTATTGCAATGAGTCTGGTTTATCATTCCAAACATTGACTGTTGACTCAGAGTTGTCATCTGATAGTGATGGGCCCCAGGATCCTGTTTTACAAGGACTCTCGTATGAGGATGAGGAAGCAGATGTGTGCAAGGAGTTTGATACAGCAGTGGATTCCACTTCTTCAGAGGAGGTATTTGAAGAGGTACCTAGTGGCAGTACTTCGTTGGTGGACATGTGGGAGGTTGTTAGCGCACATGAGGAGAGTGATCATGAGGTGAGTCTGGTAGATACAGTTTCCTACCACAATGCGATTAGTGAGACAGAGAATGTACAGGGGAGCAAGGGCATGCAGAGACATCTTGTGTTCGGACAGCTGAGGGTGAGCAATAGAGATATTTCTTTAGCTCTTGAGCATTATGATGCTATTGGGAAAATCTTGGTTGTTTACAGTTGGGGTGCTCCTATGTCAAATGAGCACGGTGGTAGCTATCTTTCCCTAGCAAAGATTCATTCACTCTGAGAGGCTATCAGAATTTTGAGGCAGAGTTATGTATAGTTGTTAGCTGACAGGGAACACCTGCTTGAGTGGGGGAGCACCTATTATGAGGCATTATTAGGGAAAGAGGAGGTAGTTGAGTTCACCCATGAGCTTCACCCAATTTTTGGGGTGTTAAAGAGCACTCAGTTGGCTCTTCAGGAGTCGCAGATAAAGTTGAAGAAGGTGACTATGGATTTGGAGCGAGTACAATCTACGCCAACCACAGATTCAGTTCAGCTACATAGAGTGGTGGTTGGTGGTGAGTTGGCTTCTGCGGATGGCAGTGATGGATGTGTTGGAGACACAGTTACATCCATCCTTGGTAAAGGTGCAGTAGATACAGAGGAGGTGAGTGCGTCAGTGGAGACTGCAGAGAGCTTCTTGTGGTACCAAGTCCTCCAGTAGTTAGCAAAATGACGGATGATACATAAGAGGTTTTTGAGAGGCTCAAGGTAGCAGTAGTGGATTCATCAGAGAGTTGTGTGCCAATTCCTAACACTACTCCCTCTTCTTCACAGGACATGGGCAGGGTATCATCTAATTTAGAGATGTGCTCTTATGGTGATTTGTTTCCTTTTGCCAGAAGCAAATCTATTACTTAATCTCATACAACTAATAGCGATATGCAGTTGGTAGTGCCACGGTTTCAGAGGGATCAACTGTGGATTGCAGGGGAGTAGGTTGATGCTTCTTCATATAATTTCTACTGCACAGAGTCATTTATGGAGTACTTGCTTGAGAGTCCGAAATTGCATGAGGGGCCTTTTGGGGCCTCTGAGGGTGCTCTCATCCGGGGTTCTTGCAATAATCAGGTTTTAGTGGGAAAGGTTGTAGATACTTTGACTACAATGCTTCCTCACAGGTATTTTGTGGTTGGGTTTGCTTACCCATGATCTGCCCAACTAGTCTTTCAGAGTCCGATATTGGAGCCATCTCTTGATTCTTGGATTGATATTGATGAGCCTCAGACAGAGATTGGAGCATTTTACCATAATTACACAGTGAGGAGTGCTCATCATTTCTCTTTTGACCCACAGGTTTGGGATTTGGTTGCACGTCAGGTGTGGGTTGGCTCCAAGTTTATACCATCCTTTATGGTATGGGTTTTCTCCATCTATAGTTGATGGGGTTAGTTACTGCAAGTTAGCAGGACACTACTTGTAGGGTCAGCATATCCATGATGCTTTTGTAGAGGATGGATATCTGGGTTATGGTACAGTTGTTTTTGGGAGTACTTGTCTCGGTTACATAGGTGGACTTCAATAACAAAGCAGATTAGTAGGGTATGCAGGGAGTTTTGTTCTATCAGATGGTATCGAATATCTATTCTTCCTTGATATGGATGGATGTGAGTTTCATCTCTACTGGGATCCAAGGGGCAAGATTAGCACTGTGGATTGTGTGGGTCACTATGGTTGGCATGGTGAGAGTGTCATCAGGACAGCTCTGTGGATGGAGTTGTCATTACAGGAGTTTCCAGGTGATGCTTGGGACATTATACATACTTATCCTTGGGATCCGGATGGATCAATATGTACCTTCTTTTAGCGATTGCTTGACGAAAAGAAATCTCGACGAGGGAGGACTGTGATGTCCCCAATTTAGTAGGTTCCAGGAATATGCAGAGCTTAGCTCATCATCGCGAGCTTCGTGAGCTAGTGCCTTGATTTGAGGGTCTTAGTTAGTCAACTTGCTATTTTTAGTAAGTTAGTGATGGCGGTTTCCATTTCTGGTAGACACCTAGGCGCTATATTTAGTTGGTGATGATATTGGCACTTTCAGTGGTATATATTGAGTTTAAGTTTATAAATTGCTTTAGGCTTTAGGTTGCCTAGTGGGGGTATTAATCATTAATCTACATGGAATATAATCCTAAGTCTTAAACTTTTAAGTGAAAGGTGTGTTGAAGAAGCCTTTTAAGCTATGGTCCATGGAGTTTTGGGTACGGGGACGTGTTTTCGGTATGGGTACAGGTCAAAGCCAAAATTTTAAGGACGGGACCTCAAGGGTTGACGATTAAAAATATAGGGGAATTTATATATATATAGAGAGAGAGAATTCAAATTTGCATATCATAATATTGATAAACCATTCATCATAGACATTTTAGAGGCTCAATACATAGAAAATAAACAAAATTGAAATACTAAGTACTTTCAATATAAAAATATGGCGTACATATAGCAAAAATGCCCAAAGGCTCCAAGTATCATGCATGAAATCAAAATGACATCAAGAGAAGTCCAACTAAAATACTAAAAGTAAACAATAGACAATAACATAGAACTTAGAAGTTCAACTCCATAATCAAATGTCCATAATAATCAAAATCAATAATGTATCTGCAAATAGTATATGCAAAATATATGGCTATCCTCTAGGAATCAAAATCAAAATCAGAGTTGGGCTCGTCCTCTGAGTCACTGGTAGGGGTAGGCAAAGGGTCCTCATCCAATGATGGCAAAACCTCCTCTTGCAACTCCAAAATGCAATCTTTCCTCACTGCTTCTGCTGCTCTATGTTTTTTACTTCCTCTTGCAAGTATGGTAAAACTAGAAATGAGAAGAAGAGTTAGTCTTTTTGTGTTGTAATGGACCAAATAGGGTTTAGAATATTTTATTGTATTTTAGAAGCCACATGGGGCCCACGCAATTAGCTAAAACAAAAAAATGCTTTTTTTGTTTCAATTTGAGAGCAATTTGAGAGCAATTTGTGAGACGTATGTTAGCATTCCATTGTGAAGAAATAGAACCAAGGGTTTTAGAGAAACAGAGCTTATAGAATTGTGAATTCTACTAAGTTTAATGCACTTTGAATCGGTTTTCAGAAACAGTGAATTGTGCTAGAGGATGGTATCATTCAGTGTCATCATTGTGTTTCAATTTGAGAGCAATTTGTGAGAAGTATGTTAGCATTCCATTGCAGACATTAATTGCCAGGTTAGAGGCTGTAATAAATGCAGATCGTCTGAACTTGGAAGGCCTGCATTTGGTATTAATGGCAACCGCAAAACTTAAAGAGGGTCGGCTCTTCATATCTATAGACAACCTTCATGAATTAGAGGCATGCGTGACATCATAGAGGGGTTGTGTTTGATACAAGAAGTGTCATTTTCAGCTACATGCAGTGGCCAAGGATTAGTAGCTGTGTTTGATAATTATGAGCAGCGGTTGAGATAGTGAGAGATACGATTTTCGATTAAGGGTGCCAACCATTCAGAATTCAAGCTTAGGTGTTAGCAATGCCACATTCCAGAAGGCTGCGACTACAATTTTGAATGTCAACTTGAATATACAATGTTGCTACAAGTTCATTATAAGTTTTTAAAATAATTTCCATATGCAATATATTGCCTTGTAGACATTTCTTTGGTGAAAGAATTAAAGGAATTGCATGGTGATAAAAGATTATGATTACTCCATGAATAGTTTGCTTCACTTAGAACTTTCAAGCATTGTTATTTAAAAAAGAAAGAGTTTTAAAGTTTGCAAAGACCAAACAAGAATCAGAGCTTGCCTATAAAGTGTTTGACAAATTGTCAAACATTCACTATTAAAGCAAATCCAGTGTTTGTTGAAGTTAGAACCTGCAGGGAGTTCTTACAGTGGTACCAGAGCTTGCCTGCAAAGTGTTTGATAAAATGTCAAACCTCTAAAAAGTGAAGCAATTCAGCGTATGTCAGAGTTAGAACTGGTTGGGGTTCTTATAGCATATTTGTGAAAACCCCAAAAAAAATTTGCTCATTGCAATATCATATGACAGCTCCCATTTCCAATATCATTTGAAGCCGACTTGAGTAACATAACATAAGGCCTCTCGTGATACTAGCATATCACATTTACTATTGGGCTTATGCACAGTAAAGAACTGACATAAAAGGAATCTTGGAATCAATTGTATGATCTTTCGCAATCTTAGCATACACACGATTTTGATCAAGAGAGGATAAGATATCTCAAAAATAACGTATCCAATTAATAGCCATTACAACCAAGATTGATATCGAATGGACTATGATACTACTAAAAAAGAATTATATCCAATTGATGAACTCCCAATCCCTTACATCAACTACGAAGAAACTTTATCATATTGGCGTACATTTACAAAGATTACAAATACATTGCTTGATAATCATTCAAGGGACTAATCAAATAGTAAATGACTTATTAGGGGATACAATGTTATTGAAATGGCTAAATCATCGCTAGAAGGAAAATAATAATGTGAAGTTGACTATTGAGAAAGAGGAGATATATTCTTTAGCGGTCGAAAGCCAGTGACTATCAAGCAAAGGATAAATGATACCATAGTTCATTGTTGTATGGTTTTAGAGACAAAATGATATTATTAACTTCAGCAACTAATTGCTATATAAATGAAGGAACAACAACTACATATATAGTTCTAGAAGTACCATGGAGCGATAGTATGGGAATGTCGTCTAAATAAGCAGATAGATCAACTAAAAGGAAGCAATTTGGAATAATATAATTTGATTATCGTCCTGAGATAGCAATGGACTAATCTAATGGTTAGTCATCATTAATGAATAGATAGCAGCAGATAAATTATAATATATCTAATGAGGAATCGATATCTATTACGATGGTAAGGACATCAATTACCACATCAATTATTAAGCAAGGAAGAACTATCACTAATTAATAAAGAAACAATCAATCACTAAGAGATATGGTTAAGAGTGCAAAGTGTAAACCAATGACTAAAGTGATAATGGAGTGATTAATAGTTGTTACGAAGAGTACCGAATATGAAGAGGCATGGGATTTCCTTCCCAACATGACTTACGAACAATATATAAAAAGACATGCCAAACAACATCTTGTGCCAAGGGCAACCCCTATTGGGAAGGAAGGACACAGATACAGATTTTACTGACTGACCCATCAACCGGAACTTGCCCCTACCCTAAAAACTGAACTAAATACAAAGATTTGGACAACGGGTTGGCTACTGGGGGATGAGTAGTTGGTTCCTCTGCTCCTAACGTGGCTCATATTCATTCATTCGAGGGCATCTAATCCATTATTTCTTTACTCATCCCTATTTGGATCAGCTTGATTGAGCACCTACAATTTGGCATTTATAGGTTGTAAGAGTATAATTGCATATCACAAACAACAAGCATAGAATGTGCATATCGAAAACAACATTGATATGAAATTGCAAGCACCTAAAGCTATACTCCTCCATATACATTTTTTTTAAATGGTCTAAAGCTATATTCCTCCATTTACATATTTATTAACGTTATATCAGGTATAACAAAGCCAATTGGTGTAGGCAATAATCTATATATAAAAAATAGCCTCATTGCACGTAAACATATACTAGAAGTAGCAAATCTCTATCATTATAAGTGATAGCATGATCATACTCCATAGCATATATCATATCGATATATTATACATCACTCTTAGTCATATAGATATCTATATCATATTGCATACATATATTATTAATTGAATCTGAAATAGCAGTTAATATTTTGCATAATTTCCATTACTCAATTCAAGAGTAACTTGATAAAGTGTGAGAAGCTGAAGTAATTATCTGATATTCAAAGAAGGGACATTAAAATCGATATATTTGAAAATTCAACCTTTGAAATATCAATCTGAATGGCATAAGGAAAGGTGAAGTAGATAAGTAGCCAGCTTAAGCAAACAACTAAGTAGCTCAACCACACAACTAACGAGCTCAACCAAACAACCAAGTAACAAAGTAGCTCAACCACACAACCAAGAAGCTCAAGCAACTCAAGTAGAAAACCAAGTAGCTCATTTCAATTCTCTATTACTTTGAATAATCCTCTGAAATTTATACGACCTAGATCATCAACCTTTGACATTAATGACAAAATATTCAACAATCTCCCCCTTTGTCATCGATCACAACTTCATCTGAACCCAAATTGAAACAAAGAAGCTCTGAAGTAATACTGCTCTCCTTGACTTACGCTGAAATAAAATTGCTCCCCCTGACTTATTTCTTCCCTTTTGACATCAATGACTGAAGCCAACCTGCATAACTGAAACGAGGCTAAATGAATATGATAATGAAAACTCCCCTTGAGTCCAAACAACAATTTAATGGAGTGAAACCAATCCCAACTTCTCCCTTTTGAATATCATCAAGAATGTATAGACTTTTAGCAACCTTGCTTGCATTAGCGATATGTTTACCGGCTTTTCTAATCTCAGAACAATCTAAATCGAAAACAAAACTATGTCCATCACACAATTGACTCATGCTTAATAGATTGTGCTTCAGACCTTCTACATATAAAACATTCTCAACTTTAGTCTCACCATCATCCAAAACAAGTGTACCTTTACCAGTAAATCTTACCTTACCTCTATTAGTGCATTTGAGAGTGAAAAACTTGCTCGTCTCTAGTCATATGCCTAGAATGGCCACTGTCAACATTTCATATGCCTTTTCCATTTTGTGAAAAGAGGTTGTTTGCACAATCAGAGATTCCACTAACACTTCCTCCTTCCAAACCTTAGCAACCTCCTTTACTTTGTCCTCTTTTTCAACCTTCTTGTTCTACTTAGAGAAATTTGTCATTCCCCTCCTACAAGCTTTTGCAGTGTAACCAAAGTTATTACATCTATAACATATAACATTGTAGTTCTTTGGAGGAGCAAAAGAATTCCTACTTATTGAGTCTAAAATCATTTCTTGCAAACATTCTAATATCGATTGCCTTGATAACCATGAAAGAAAGAATTCCTTAACCAGTTCATACGTGCTTGTCTTGAGATAGGAGGCTTCTTGAAAGCATTATTTCTGATTTTTGATGTAGAAACCTTTGTGCTATCAACATTTATCTTTTTTTGTTCTTTTGTAGACTTAGAACTTTGATCTTCTTCAAGAAAAATTCCACCTTTATCATTAGATGATTTCTGTGAGCCAATGACCTTGTCCGAGGACATCAAATTTTTCTGATTTATCTTCTCATGATTCCACTGCATCAAAGATTTATCCAGCTTTCTAAGTGACACAATTTCAGCTTCAAGTCTTCCACAATTTTCTTCCTTGAGCTTAAGTTGTTTTCTGATTTCTTCTCTTATTTTCTTTGCTTCTTCAACCTGAACCTTCAAATTAACTATCAATTTCTCTGTCACTTCAAGAGCTGGAGATGTCTTGGTTTTTGCCTCATCCACTTAGAGCACCGTGATCTTTATATTCTTGATCTTCATCATGTACTTCTATGGCCATGAACACTATTTATTCACTTAGGGGCTCTTCATCACTAACATCAAATGAACTATCGTTCTTCCTTTGAATACAAATTCTTTTTGGATTTCTAAAACTTCTCTTTCCCCTACTTGTTTGACTTAGGCGGCTTTCCATAGTTGTTGTCCTCATTTTTTGCATATGGACGTTTAGCTGCAAAATCTCCTACCTTATCACAATCAAAGCAATTGAAAGGCAACTTGGCTTTATATCTCCCTAAACCTTTCTTCTACTTCCTCCAGAAATGTGCCTCTTCAAAATTAAACTCTCCATCAGAACTTTCACTAGATGTCCATTCCTTGTCTTTTCCTTTCTTCAAAGCTTTGAAGGTTGCCTCCTTTTTGGATGAAGAATCAAAGTTTTTCCTCATCTCATAGGCCATTAGAATGCCATTTAGCTCATCAATAGTTAATTTATCAAGTTCCATCATCTCTTCAATGGTTGAAACCTTTGCATCAAAACACAGATGAAGAGACCTTAAAATTTTCTAAACAATAGCGGATCTTTCAACCTTTTATCCTAAACCCTTAATAGAGTTAAAACCTTCATCTACTCACAGAAAATAAGAAGCAACATTTTCTTCTTCTTGCATCCTGAGACTTTCAAAATTTCTTCTAAGTCTGAAGCTTTGCCTTTTTAACCTTATCATGTATTTCATATGATTTTTTGCAGTTTCTCCCAAATCTCTTTAGCTGTATTGCAATGTATGACTTTCGCAAATTTTGTCTCTGACAAGCCACATAAGATTGCATTCATGGCTTTTGCATTATTTTCAAAATCATTATTCCCATTAGCATCTGTTGGAGGAGTTGGAGGAATTGTGTAACCAATTCTCACACTATTCCATACATCAAACTCAAGAGACATTATATAAGTACACATTCAAACACTCCCAAATGCATAATTGGAGACATCGAATAAAGGTGCTCTTTTCATAGCAAAAGCTTCATGAGAACTCATGTGTGCAATGAAGATTTACCTCCAATCTTTTAAGCTCTTTAATGAAGGCAACCCCGCTCTTGAAGAGCACACACGAAATACTAAGAGGGGGGTGAATCAGTATTTCAGATTTTTAAACTTTTAAATGCATAAAACCACATAAAATATAAAGAGCACAACCATCATGACGCAAACAACAAATTTCTCGTGGAAAACCCTTTCGAGTGAAAAAACACAAAATACAATAGCTTTCATTAAGCCAATGGGCACCAACCTGGATTACATAGAGCACCAACTCTCCTCGAAGCACCAACTCCGATCAGCTAAGGCACCAACCTCAGTTTGAGCACCACCTCAAATATAAAACTCAATAATACTTCTCAAAACGAACATCGCCTCCTTACTAAGCTTGACTCAAAGCCCTCCCCTTTTTTTAAATCTTAAAACAAATTGCTTCCTTCAAAACGTTGTACTAAAATTACACGAACCCCATTAATCTAGCATAGCAACAACCAATCATTCTTTAATAGAAGAAAAAATTTGACCCCAGAGAAAAGATTCAGCAGCTATGTAAACTGACAACTCACGTGAAGCTCTGCAAATCATTTAAACGTCCAAGTATATGGTTCTAAAAAACTACACAGCTAATAACTATAAAACGAATCCACACCATTATCATCATACACTCTCCTCTCTATGCATGCACAACATACATGCTTTACTTCATCAAGACAAATCCACATCTTCAAACTTCTCAACTCTTTCGTACATCTCAAAAACACATTTGCACATCTCTAAAAGCATATATCCTTAAAAAATAATCAGCTCAAGTATTTGTTTCTTTATACACACAGCTTCTTCAATCTCATGTCACTGAATAAATCTCTCTCTCTATATATATGCCAATATCCACTCCCCTTAGTTGCATCACACCCTTACTCCACGTGATTTCATTCAAACTTTTTATTCAACACTGTAGCAGAACTATTGTCGCTACTCACCTCAGATTTTTCTCCTTTCGATCTTTTAATTTGTCTATACATTGAATGAATATTCAATGCACATCCCAAAATAGCCTACATAAAATCCAAATCCATGGCAGCCCAGTTTGTTCAATACATGCGCAGTCATCAGGAAAACACACTTGATATATCTCAATGAATCTCAATAAGCCAATATCATCATATCTCGACTAATAATGTGTCTTTTTCTGCAAATAGTATCGAACCAAGAATCTCTTTAAGCAGCTCTAAACCGAGATGCAATAAAAAATGTTACAAAGGAAGTAACTAAAACTATCGCACCTAAAATAGGTGCATGAATTAAAGGATTTTGTTTCAACCAAAGACGCCAATCTTAAATTTTTTACGCCGTCCAGACAACATTAAACATATGTGATGAAAGCTAATTTATTTTAGTGGCCATATGCCAAATATTATTGCACCAAATTAATCACCCACATAAATGAGTGGTAATTGTGCCACAAACAAACACACCAAAAAGATTAAATCGATTCCATAGAAGATCGATATATTTACAAATTCAACCTTTGACGTGTCAATCCAACATGGCACAAGGAAAGGTGAAGTAGATAATTAGCTAACTTAAATAGACAACCAATCAGCTCAACCAGACAACCAACCAGCTCAACCAAGTAACCAAGTAGCTCAATTAGAAAACCAAGTAGCTCAACCACGCAACTGTTGTTTTGAAAACACACACCCCATTTCAAATGGAGACCCCCACTTTTTTCTTGGCAATTTAGTGGATTGGTTAGTTTAGTTCTAGTTTGGTAGCAATTTCGAAGGCTTAGGTGTTGATAAGGTAAGGGATTGGGCGAAGGTAGAGATGCAAGTCAATTCCTAGATGCAAGTTAGGACCTTGGAGTGAGTTAGAAGTTTCAATTGTCAAGGCTTGATCCACACACTTAGTGAAATCTTTGGTGTGATCCCAAGCGAGATTCCTAAAGACTACCAGATTTTCAACTTGGATAGAACATTTTGTCCAAGCAAACCCCAAAATTCTGATATGAACATGATGAAATTCTTAAAGCTTGGTTGAAATCTGATCTCTTTGGGGAAAGCTTTGGTGAACATAGAAATTGGATTCAGTGTTGACCAAAACTCCGAACAAGTGTAAAATTCCAATTCAACCTAAAGGCAATTTGTGCAAACAAGTGATGGGATATTATTTGAATGTTCATGGAAACCAAGAAAAAAAAGATGAAAATCTCATTATTTCCAACACACTTTGAAATTTTTGAAGTTGATCTGAATGTAAAATCCCAAGGGAGGTCAGATTTCTGATCTCCCTTGGAAAAAATTTCCCAAACTAAAGGTGAATTCTGACCTCATTCAAGATAAATTTCCAAACCAACGGTGAAATTTAGTTTGTAAATCAATGAAAATGCTTAAGAGGAAGGTGACACCAAGTGTTGTTTTAAACTCTACTTGATTTCCATCCAACTTTCAAATGTCACCTATGCAAATTTCAACCAAGGATGGGGATTGTGATTTGAATGTTGAAGTGAAAGCCTAAAAGAAAAATGAAAAATGAGCGCTGCATGAGAACTTTCCAACACTTGACAATTTTAGCAAACTGATTTTAATAAGAAAGCCCAAGAGAGGACGAAAATCTGACGTCCCTTGGAACGAAAGCCCAACCAAGGTCAGAAATATGACCTCCCTTGGGATAAAATCCAAAGGACACAAAGATTTCCTGTTGGATGATTGTTCTGCATGTCAGAGTTTGGCTTTTGGGTGTCTTGACTTTAGTGTTTTGTCATTGATGTCAACATTACTGTTTCAGACAATGTGTTCAGCGTGTTCGGTGAAGAAGATTTTAGTTGTTCAGGTGCTATATTGAAGATCTTGAGCTACGATTGTAAGGTGTTTCATGGTGTCTGTAGTTTGTCTACAGAGGTTCGCAGATGTTGAGATGATAGTTTGAGTATTGTTTGATCGAGTTGTTGGTTGTTGTTGCAGTGTTCCTGTGTACAGAGGTTGAGTATTTGGATCAGTACAAATTTGATTTGATGTTTTAGAGGTTGTGAAGCTGGTGGTTACACGGTGCCTTATTATTGTGTTCACAACTGGTGTTACTCATGATTCAGTGTACGCCAAGCTATCTTTTTTTATGATAGAGTTCAGTATTTGGTGTTCCTGTTGATCAGAGATGGAGATGAGATGATGCGAGTGTTTTGAATGTTATTCATGTTGCTTGTTGGTGTTCTTGGACTGTGTAATGATCTTGTTGTTGGACTGCACCATTGGATGTGATCAGATTTGCTGGTTTTGGGTAGCGTGTTGGTGTTCCTTCATTTAGGTCTTAACTGACCTAATGGAGTAACGTGTTGAGATTCATGTTGTTGTTTTGGTGACACACTAACGTGTTAGTGGCTGATGATTAGGGTCCTATCTAAGTCTTAGCCAACTTGATTTGGATCGCTTGGAGGATTGAGCTTAAAGGTTATATCTTTTATGTAATATGTCTAGTTGACCTAGTGGTTGATTATTCTTTGTAATCGGTATAAATGAGAAATTATTTTGTAATCATTATGCATGTATGTAAGAGAGAGAGAGAGAGAGAGAGAGAGAGAGAGAGAGAGAGATGTGGTAAGAAGAATTGTTGTTGCTTTTAAGGCAGAGTTTGTACTTTATTGGAATTGTATTGGCATTGGAGATGTTTGTCAATTTGGTTGTGATGGATTGTATGTCCACTCTATTGTAATTGAAGATTGATCGGTGAACCTGACTGAGGGCCAGATCTGAGATTGTATTATGAGTAGTGAGCTCTGGGTAGTGTGCCTATTGATTAGGCTGTAAGCCTATGGTTTCTTGTGCATCCTTTGTTTTCTATTTTTCTATTAACAAGGCAGTGCTTTAAACAGAGTACACTCATCTTGTGGGTTTGATTCCCACCAGGATTTGGCTTTGACCAGGTTTCCTCGACAATAAATCTTGGTGTTCTGTGTTATGTGTTGTGGATCTTACATTATTGTTTATCTTTCAAATCTAGTTGGATAAAGTGGAATTAAAGTTATATGGTATGTACGATTGATTCACCCCCCCCCCCCNTGTACGATTGATTCCCCCCCCCCCCCCTCTCTTAGTTGTGCTTGCCTCCATTTGGGCCTAACATTTCCGCCCAACCATTGAGACAAAATTTCTATTGCAAGGTGAAATCTAATGAGCAATGAGGTGAAAATTCAAACAATGAAAAGAAAATCTGATTTGCCAAACTGAAAATTTGAAGGAGAAACATTTGGTTTGTTGTGGGAGCAAACATGGACTTGCAGTGTCATTAAAATAAAAGCCCAACCAAGGTTGGAAATCAGAGCTCACCTAGGATAAATTTGAAGTACCCTTTGTGTAATGATCTTGTTGTTGGACTGCATCATTGGATGTGATCGAATTTGTTGTTTCGGGTAGCGTGTTAGTGTTCATTTAGGTCTTAGCTTACCTAATGGAGTAACGTGTTGAGCTTTATGTTGTTGTTTTGGTGACGCACTAACGTTTAGTGGTTAATTATCCTATCTAAGTCTTAGCCGACTTGATTTGGATCGCTTGGAAGATTGAGCTTAAAGGTTATATCTTTTATTGTAATAGGTCTAACTGACCTAGTCGTTGATTATTCTTTCTAATCGGTATAAATGAGAAATCTTTTTGTAATTATTATGCATGTATGTAAGAGAGAGAGAGAGAGAGATGTGGTAAGAAGAATTGTTGTTGCTTTAAGGTAGAGTTTGTACTTCATTGGAACTGTATTGGCATTTGAGATATTGTTTGTCAGTTCGGTTGCGATGGACTGTATGTCCACTCTATTGTAATTGAAGATTGATCGGTGAACCCGACTAAGGGCCAAATCTGAGATTGTATTGTGAGCAGTGAGCTCTGGGTAGTGTGTCTGTTGATTAGGCTGTAAGCCTATGGTTTCTTGTGCATCCTTTGTTCTCTATTTTTCTCTTAACTAGGCAGTGCTTTTAACAGAGTACACTCATCTTCTGGGTTTGATTCCCACCAGGGTTTTCCCTTAACTGGGTTTCCTCGAGAACAAATCTTGGTGTTCTGTGTTTTGGATCTTGCATTTATTCTTTATCTTTCAGATCTAGTCGAATAAAGTGGAATTAAAGTTATATGGTATGTACAATTGATTCACCCCCCCCCCCCTCTAAATTNTTGATTCCCCCCCCCCCCCCTCTAAATTGTGCTTGCCTCCTTTTGGGCCTAACAATTGGTATCAAAGCTTAGTCCTTTTGGAAAAGCTTGACCGCTTAAAGGAGATCCGCCATGGCAAGTATAAAAAAGGAGAGTTCAAAGTTCGATGGAAACAACTATCTAATTTGGAAGGATCGGATGACTACCTACTTGATATGCATGGAAATAGAAGATGAGTACTGGTAGATTACTGGGAAACCTTATGCTATTCTGAATGATCTAACTAATGCTACTGCAGATGAGAAGAATAAATTCAAGGAGAATATAATAGCAAGAGAAACCTTGATCGTTGCCTTATCTGATTCAAAATATTATCACATTTATGGATTAAAGACTGTACATGAGGTGTGAAAGAAATTAAAAACTGTTTATGAAGGTGATACATATGTTAAGCAAGCTAAGTTGCAGCGATTAAAAGAAATATATGAAGATATGAAGATGAGAGTAAATGATCTAGTTTGTGAAATCAGATGTGTTGGTGGTACCTTAACAAACAATGAAGTTTTAGACAAGATTCTGAGATCTTTGTCCGCATATTACAGTGAGAAAGTCGCTGCTATTGAGGAATTGAGAACTATAAGAGACATTTCTAGAGAAGCTTTGGCAAGAAGACTTTGTGTCTATGAGATGGCTATACTTAGTAAGAAACTTTCGAAGGTTGAGACTGCATTTAAATCCAGTGTAACTAAGCATGACCGAGGAGAAAGCTCTACAAAGATGAAATTCAAATACTATGCTAAAGATTGGGAAGACATCATGGAGGAAGAAAGGAAGATTGAACTTTAAGCTTTGATTGCAAGAAGACTACCTAAGGGTTCCAGTAAGTATGAAGGAAAGTTACCTTTGAAATGTTTCAATTGTAATAAGATTGGTCATATTGTGTCCAGATGTACGAACAAAAATTGTAAGGATAATAGAGACAAAACTAAGAAATATCATTCTAAGGGTCATTAGAGTTTTTATGTTGCTGATGGTGTGACTAATGATGAATCTGTATGAAATTGTATTAATATTTCTATTAAAGAAGATAATCCTAATGAAGAGAAAGCATTGGTTTCACGAGTTGCTAAAAGTGATCAATGGGTCATTGATAGTTGATGCTCACATCATATGACTGGTGATAAGGATAAGTTTGTAAAGCTTGAAGAGTATGATGTTGGTGTTGTTAGATTTGGTAATAATGATCCTTCTTTGATTTAAAGGAAAAGGATCTATCACTCTTGATGGTAAAAACATTACTGATGATGTTTTGTATGTTGAAGGTTTAAGTCATAATTTGTTGACTGTTGGACGGTTTGTAAAGAGCATACCTGAATCTTCTTTGCAAACTCAACAATTTTGCTTCACAAGATAAAATAAACTATACTTCTTTTTTGAAACCAAATATAAAACCTTTTTTAAAACATTTTCCAACAATTAAAAGCAAATAACAAATTCACCAAGAAAAGGCTTAACTCCTCTGGACGCGCTACTGAATACTATATCAAACTTTATGGCAGTTACAATCCTTTAACAACCATGGAAACATTAACCAAATTAATTGCAAGAGCTACCTTGTGTTATTTCCTAAGTTACCGGGTTCGGCCCCTAACCCCTCTGAACCCAGGGAAATTTGAACCGGTTTGAAATTTGGGTCCGGCTCGCCTGTGGGTTTGAATGTTTTGGGCAAGGTCCAATTTTTAAATGCCAAATTCGAACCCGGGTTGAGCTGGTTCGAACCCAGGCGAATTTCACCAAAAAAAAAATAATTTGGTGCAAATTTGTGACGAATTTTGCCTCCAAACCCCCATTTAATAATCTGAGATGGAAATTGTGCCAATAAAAGGGGAAAAATTAACCTTCGAGTCTTATTAGGCTTCATATAGAAGATGATGATGAAGAAGAAGAAGAATATCAATAAATTATTAATCCATTAGTTGAACTTCAAACAATGATACTTGAACTAATGTTCTGATTTAATTTTAATGTTTTGAATCTTTGATGTT
>MU225105.1:3905400-3952475 GCA_018584345.1 Thuja plicata | reverse complement strand
GACCAAATACACTTTCTAAAAATAGAAAGGGTCCATCTCTATTACTCCTGACTTACTATACATAGTAAGTATGGCAAATGGAGTCCAAATGATATCGAACGAAGGCCAAATCCATAAATCCCTGAATATTGGAGATGAACCAATCCTCAGAAGACCCTCTAACCATCCTCATTAGCCTACGAGGGTCCAATAATAGGCTATACCACAGTGAAACTAAAGTATCTAGCTAGAGGGGGACATGACACCAATCCAAGATAGCCCGGACCTTATTTGGATCCCTATGTACTCCCTCTGAACTGATAATGTGACCAAGATACAACAACTCGGTCATCCCCAAAGCACATTTAGACTCCTTTGCATACAAAGAAGCCCTATCCAAGATATCCAACACAGTGTCCAAGTGAGCAAGATGATCATCCCACGTCTTTCTATAAATCAAGATGTCATCGAAGAAGACCAGAACAAACCTCCTCAACTGGCTATGGAACACTCTGTTCATGGTAGACTAGAAGGTAGCTGGAGCATTAGTTAAACCGAAGGGCATGACTAAAAAATTGAAATGTCCATAGTGACATCAAAAAGCTGTCTTCTCTATATCCTCCTCCCGCATCCGGATCTGCTGGTAGCTAGATCTCAAATCAATCTTAGAGAAGTAGCATACCCCATGCAAATCATCTATAAGCTCATAAATATGCGGAATGGGATACCTGTTCTTGATAGTTCTCCTAGTCAGCATTTTGTAATCTATACACATCCTGAGGGTACCATCCTTCTTCACCAGAACCACTAAAGAAGTAAAGGGTGATTTACTAGGCCTAATATGCCCCATGAAAATCAGCTCCTGGATGGTCTTCTCTATCTCATCCTTTAGGCTCTTACGATGCCTATAAGGAGTAATCATGATGGGCTTCGTGCCCTCCTCCAGCTCAATAATATGCTCTATTCCCCTATCAGGTGGTCTGCCATGCAGTAAATCGCTAAACACTTTGGAGTGTTTAGTTCTCAATTCCTGAATCCCAGGATGATACGTTGATTTTCCTAACTACTAAATGGTGGGTAAAATCCTGCACTTTGCTGCCCACTCAACTGCATCATGTCGTATGAGGCGCTGTATCTGCCTAAGGGACATTGTCCTCAAGCTATCCTCTTCAATTTCCTTGAGTATGTGTTTCTTGCCATCCACCTCAAACTTCATCTCCATATCTTTGAGGCTGAGATAAAAGGCCTCAATCCAATGCAACCAGCTCATGCCCAAAACTAAATCTGTGCCACCCATGTCCACCACATAAAAATCAGCTCTGAACTCATAGTTGTTCAATTTCATGGGAAGATTTGGGATCACTCTGTCACATTTCAAGGTGTAACCATCTGCCACCTTCACCCTAATATCCTCAAACTCCTCAGTTTGTAATCCCCTCTTGGAGACTAATCGTGAATCAATAAAGTTATGTGTAGCCCCTGTATCCAAAAGAGAAATGACCCGCTGCCCTGCTAAGAGGCCTCTCATCCTAACAGAACCCTCTTTCTGCATGCTAGAAAGATATACCACCTTAAGTTGGGAATCCCCTTCCATCGTATCACTATTACCTATCTCTTCCAAGGCATCCTCTTCCGGATCAATTCGTTGTTTTTCAAAATTAGCAAGGTGTTCATCTTCATAAAACCATTCCATGAGCCTATTTCTACCTTTAGGCTTCAATGGGCATTCATGTTTCTCATCATAAGGGCCCCTGCAGTAGAAACACAATCTCCTTCTCATCAAATCACTAAGTGTCTCCGGATCAAGAGGTCCTGTCACTGATTTTTTGAATTATGGTCCATCATTCATTTTTGGGACAACCTTGTCATCATAAGAGTAATTTGATGGTCTAGGAGGAAATTTATTGCATGGAGCTGAAAACTCCAAATATCTAGCCTTCTTCATGGCTAATTGTAATGAATTAGGGTCAAATGACACGACCCAACACCTAAGAGGTTCCACCAACCCCTCTATGAATAGCATGACACACCTCCTCTCTCATATGTCATATACCATAACTAAAACCTTCTAAAATTCACCAATAAAGGTCTTCAGGCTGCCTGTCTGTTTGAGTTGTGGGAGCTCTCTGAAGTAGGACTCTAGGTCCTTCCTGTCAAATCTCTCCACTAACCCATCCACAAAATCCTGATAGGTTACAATCAGATCATGGTGTAACGATACCAATCCATGGTACCACCAATCATGCGCTAAACCATCAAGATGCAAAATAGCAAATCAAATGGCGTCCTCCTCAAACATAGGACACAAGGAAAGGTATATATCCAGCTTGTGTATCCAAGCTCTGGCAGTCATCTTGCCACTCCCATCAAAATGTGTTAATGTCAGCTTACTGGTGGCTTGCTTGAGACCCTGATTTGCATGCCTGTGACGTCCATCTGTCCTTCCCTTGGAGCGTTCTCATTTCTGAGTCATGAACGATCAAAATTAAGGTGTTGCTTTACTTCAGGCGGTAAAGCATCCCACTCAATGTGCAAAGCCAAAATTTCTTCCATAAAGGAATCCTCCTCATCAAAACTAACAGTGTCTTCTCTGGTCTCAAAAAGATAGGACACAACGACCAATCCTGTGTACCTGTCAGATCTATCCTAGACCTATGTGAACTGGCTGACACATTCCTCCGACCTCTATCCCTGCCCTAATTCTGGGGCAAGGTAATACGCTACAGAGTATCTGAAAGATTCTACAGAACTGTAGACATTTGTTGTTGGCCAATTGCCAACTCCTACTAGCTGCGAGCAATATTCTTGAATACTATAGTTGACTCTCTGTCATCATCATTACCTATATTATCTGGGAGTCTGTCTCCCATATTTCCTTGTTCCCTGTCACCAGGTGGTGGTGAATTACGGCCCCTACGAGTGTAATGATAACCCTGTCTGAATCTATCACCATCCATAATTCAGACCCACTTTTCTCAGCATGCTGGCAAGATATTAGCTCTGATACCACTGTAAAGAGCCCGCTGGCTCTTCTTTGCAAACTCAACAATTTTGCTTCACAAGATAAAATAAACTATACTTCTTTTTTGAAAACAAATATAAATTTTTTTTTAAAAACATTTTCCAATATTTAAAAGCAAATAACAAATTCGCCAGGAAAAGGCTTAACTTTTCTGGACACAAATACTGAATACTATATCAAACTGTATGGCAATTACAATCCTTTAACAATCATGGAAACATTAACCAAATTAATTGCAAGAGCTACCTTGTGTTATTTCTAATGGAGTGTTGGCCGCATGGTTCAGGTAGTAGCCGTGACATTCCCAAACGGCTTGCAAGTCATTGCCATGTCCACGCGTTTGGAGGTAATGATCGCTGGAGTCTGCTAAGGTTGCTGGAACTAAGAAAGACAATGCCAAAATAGAGATTCAATTCCTTTCCTCAACCCGCGATATAAAATAAGAAAATTTCAAACGCAGCCTTTATGATCTGTGTAACCACAGGTACAATACAATCTCCTCACAGCAAATGCAAAACAAATACACAATTCGTTGGATAGACACATCCAATTCAAAGTGTTGGTTCAACTTGATCAAATTCACTATTCGATAAGCACAAATCTTCCAAACTCTTCACCAGTTTCATTTCCAGAAATTCATAAATGCATAAGATAGTCTTCTTCAGCATGTTTCGAAATTCATATAGGAAATCTGAATCTTCCTCAACAATACTCGAATTCCTATCTTCAAAGATACACCTTTCATAATTTAAAATCCTTTTCCTTCATCAGAACTTAGGATATAAATTATATAATGATATTCACCTTAATAAACATAAAGTATCATTAAAACATAAGATATCATTAATACCAATGATATAACTTATAACTCCATCATTATATAAGAAAACTAAAAGCATCACTCTGCTGTCATCCCACAATGTACTAACACTGAAACACTAGAATCCATGATCCCAAAATAGAAACTGGCTTTGGGAAACTTACCCAAAATAGTAAGTCCTCTCTGACAGACCCTCAAAACAAAGCATTAGCCCACGAGGATCGCTATGATGGGCTAGCAAACTTGTCCTCCTAACACTGCTAAATCGGGGACATCACATGGTTATTGAATAAAGGTTTCAAATTGGAATTCATGGATGGAATCTTTAAGATCATTGACAGTATTGGAAAACTTATCGAATTAGGTACACAAACTGCTGGTAATCTATTTCATTTCAAAATTGTTGAGAATAAATGTTTGATTGCTAAAATTGATGACAGTTGGTTATGGCATAGAAGATTTTGTCATGTGAACTTTGATAATATGGTGAAGGTTAGCACTACTAATGCCGTAAGAGATTTGCCTAAACTAATGAAGCCTATCAATATGTGCAAAGAATGTCAATTGGGTAAACTGACTAGATCTACTTTAAAAAATTAGACATATTCTTCGAATGGATTGTTAGATTTGGTTCATACAGGTCTATCTGGTCCCCTACTAAGACAAGAAGCTATTATGGAGAAAGATATTTTATGTTGTTTGTTGATGACTATTCAAGGATGATGTGGATTACATTTTTAAGAGAAAAATTAAAAGCCTTTCAGAAATTTTAGATATTCAAGATGATGGTAGAAACAGAATATGGAAAAAATACTAAAATGTTGTAATGAGCCTATTTGGCTCTTTGGCGAAACTCAATGCAATATTCACTTAGCACCAGTTAAAGTCTAAATATTCTCCTTTTAGAATCCAGATATCACTCTTTTTTTATAACTTTTTCAATTACAAATAAGCCAGAACAATTAACAGTATTTCATTACACAAATTCTTAATAAAATGCTAATCTGAAGTTGTCTTTCTTTATATTATCCTTTCCAAAATGTAACAACATCAAATAGTGTAATGAAGAAAGTCGTGTCTACCTTGGAAGAGAACTTCCTTTCTTGCTGGCAGCGTAACTATGGTATGTGCTGCGAGGCTACACTCTATCTTGTTGGCCGTGGGTCTCAGAATATACATGCTGCTCATAAGTTGGTTCCCCACGCTAGTGCATAGCGTGTCTCCATTTCATAGACGCTGAAGAATTAAACCCAAACGCTTTTTTGACATGCAAATATTCAAAGGCGGTATGGTATCGAACTGCTGCAGCTTCTCTCCTTGCACGGTAAGTAATGACGCCAAGCAAACATCAACTATTACAAGCAAATGTCGATTCCTTACACCATTCACCAATATTGATGGTTGCTTCAAAGCGATGCCATTCTGAGAATACACGTTCTCAGCCAGCACACAATTTCCAAACCCTCGAATTCCTTTTCTCCAGCAGACCAAACTTCACCAGTGCACAAGTATAATGATACAATATAGTAAGGATATTGTAAATTGTCTCAGCTCCCCAGTATGATCTCAGTTCAAAACACAAACGAAACAATCTCTGGATCAATTCCTCACTACTCCAATCAATTCGACCTCTTGATGCAGGCCATAGTTCAAATAGAATAAAAATCTCAGAATTGATTTGCACTCTCAGTGTGCATTAACCAATGCTTCAGAGCTCCTCTCTCAAATACAGATGACCACAGTAGAGAGTACCTTCAATTTGCTTTACATCAGTAGCAAATTGCAATACAAAATTCAGTATCAAACCCTTATACCTTAGCAAGGGATTTGATTTACAAATCAGAACTTCTCCTCAGAGAAAACAAACAAATTATAATATAATCAATCGATGATGAATGAATGCCTTGCCTATTGCTTTTATAATTAAAAAGTGTCTTCTCTCACACACTTTTCACTTGAAGTACTTTTATACTTAGGCACATATTGAGTAATATAATTTATTAACTCATTTGGCTCCAAAAAATGACCTTTTCATCAATATCATGAAATTATGACACGCAAGGTCCCTGTTTCTTGTGCCCAAGATTTAAAACTTTTCATCCCGGTTCTGATGAGCTATAACACTAAGGTGCCCAACATATAATACCACCAATAATGGCAACCTTAGAAAATTTAATTAAATAATAATAATTCACCCGTCTTGCGAAAACAATTGAAGAAGCATCAGAATCAAAATTTGTCTGCACTGGAGTGATCCTGATGATAAAAGATGATGAACGAACCTGACGAGGTGACTTACTAAGAATAGATGCTCTCTCCAAGATTCTTGGAGCCCAAACCGGAAGCCATAAATGAAAACTGAGAGCATCACCTAACCCCTCTAACTCATCTGAGCTCATCGGAACTATCCATTGACATACTATAAATAGTAATTTCACAGCAATGACCCTCTAAACACCTCGCCAGACCACGAGGATCGCGATAATGACCTGGCACCATCCATTCAATGACCCTACTAAAATTGGGGATATTACAGGCCTATGATCGGACAGAGGTGGAGAATTTACATCCGGTGAGTTTTATGCATTTTGTGAAGAACATGGGATAAAGAGACAGACATCTGCTCCACCCCACAGCAGAATGGTGTTGCTGAGCGAAGGAATAGGACTATCCTAGACACAGCTAGGACTATGATGATTGAAGGAAAAGTTCTGCAAATCTAATAGAGAGAAGCGGTGTGCACCGCAGTGTTTACTTTTAACCGTGTATAGATTAGACAAGGAACTAGTAAGACACCTTATGAGCTATGGTATGGTCATATTCCTACAATGAAATACCAACATTAAGAGAGATGCGGATATAGGAAAGTTTGATCCTAGAAGTGATGATGGAATATATCTTGGGTATTCTACAAAAAGAAAAGCATATAAATGTTATAATCATAGACTGAAAAAGATTGTTGAAAGTGCAAATGTTAGAGTTGATGAAAATATACAGAGATCAGACAAAACTTGTTGGTATGATACAACTGAAGAAAACAATCAAATTATGGAAGTGCAAAATCAGAATCAGGATGGACTGAAAGAGTAGAGAGAACCTATAGAAAATGAAGTGGATATTGACACCGACAGGTCTGCTACAAGGCCTACATCGAAAACTCCATGGTATGTAAGGATTAATCATTCTAAAGATGTGTTTATTAGTGATAAGAGTAGAGGCGCTCAAACTAGAGGAAGAATTGCTAGGGATGAGACATGTTTGCTATCAGAATTATAGCCTAAAGATATAAAAGAAACATGTAATGATGAGAGTTGGATAAAAGCGATGAAAGAAGAACTTGATCAGATTGAGAAGAATAAAACTTGGATTCTTGTTCCTAGACCTAGTGACAAAAATGTGATTGGTACTAAATGGGTATTTAGAAACAAGCTGAATGAAGATGGTAAGATGGTTCGGAACAAAGAAAGACTGGTATGCAAAGGATATTCACAGATGGAGGGTATTGACTTTACAAAGACCTTTGCTCCTGTAGCAAGACTTGAAGCTGTTAGATTATTTCTTGCAAATGCCACTTACAGAAAATTTGAAGTCTATCAAATGGATGTTAAGTCTGCATTTTTGAATGGTGAACTAGACGAAGATGTTTATATATTGAGCAACCTGATGATTTTACTCTAACCGAAGGAGACATGGTTTGCAAATTGTAGAAAGCTTTGTATGGACTAAATCAAGCTCCTAGAGCCTGGTATGCCAGATTGGACAAGTATTTGATAAAGATTGGTTTCAACAAGGGTACTGCAGATAGTAACTTATATTTCAGAATAACTAATGATAATATCTTAATTGCTGAAGTATTTGTTGATGACATTATATTTGGTGGCAATGATGAGCTGAGTAGAGGTTTTGCTAATGAAATGCAAAGAGAGTTTGAGATGTCTATGATAGGTGAGATAAAATTATTTCTTGGATTACAAATTACACAGCTGGATAAAGGAATTTTTATCACAGTCCAAGTATGTCAAAGAATTACTAAAGAAATTTGGTATGGAAGATTCAAAATTGGTAGGAACTCCTATAGTCACTAGTTGCAAGTTGACTAAAGATGATGATTCCCCTTGTGCTAATCAGACACTAAACAGATCTATGATTGGAGGACTGCAATATCTAACTCATTCTAGACCAGACATATCAAATATTGTTGGAATTGCTGAAAGATTTCAAGTTGAACCAAAGGAATTACACATAGTTGTTGTCAAAAGAATTTTCAGATATTTGAAGGGTACAGTTGACTATGGGTTATGGTATGAAAAAGATGATGATTTTACTTTATGTGCATACACTGATGCTGATTGGGCAGGAAATGTTGATGACAGAAAGAGTATTAGTGGAGGTGCACTCTTTTTGGGTAAGAGACTAGTTTCTTGGACTAGTAAGAAGCAGGATTGTATTTCTCAATCTACTTTTGAAGCTGAGTATGTTGTTGTCGCAATAAATTGTAATCAACCTATGTGGATGAAGCAAATGTTGAAGGATATAAGGATAAACATTGATGAACCTATTGTTATCTACTGTGATAACTCTAGTGCTATAAATATCTCAAAGAATCTTGTGTTACACTCAAGGACAAAGCATATTTGTATTAAATTTCATGTCTTGAGGGATAAAGTCAGTGAAAAGGAAGTAAAACTGGAATTTGTATCTACTGAGGAACAAATTGTTGATATCTTTACAAAGCCTTTGCCGAAGGATGCATTTGTGTATCTTAGGGAAAAGCTTGGGGTAATAGCTCCTCCTAATCAAACCTAATGGTGTTGAGGATGACATTAGTCCAGTAAGGTTGTCAGAATATCATTCATTGGATTGATGAAGTTTGGGGACTACTCCTTAGGGGGAGCAGTCTTATGGTTATTTTGGTTTGGTACTGAGATTTTTATATTTTGTCTTTTGAGGTGAGTTTAGTTCTTTTTGATGTCTTTGGTCCTTTGCCATTGATGTCAAAGGGGGAGAGATTGTGTGAAAAAAATAGAAGTTATTATGCTTGGGAGAGATTGTGTTGATTTGTTGGATATTTAGAGTGATCAGGTGGATATATTAATGACTTTGTACATTGATCAGTTTTTCAATTTGCATGTTGCCATCAATGCCAAAGGGGGAGATTGTTGGATGATTGTTGTGCATGTCAGAGTTTGGCTTTTGGGTGCACTGACATTAATGTTTTGTCATTGATGTCAACATTACTGTTTCAGACAATGTGTTCAGTGCATTTGGTGAAGAAGATTTCAATTGTTTAGGTGCTATATTGAAGATCTTGAGCTACAATCGTAAGGTGTTTCATGGTGTCTGTAGTTTGTCTACAAAGGTTCGCAGGTGTTGAGATGACAGTTTGAGTATGGTTTGATCGAGTTATTGGTTGTTTTTGTAGTGTTCCTGTGTACAGAGGTTGAGTATTTGGATCAGTACAATGTTGATTTGATATTTTAGAGGTTGTGAAGCTGGTGGTTACATGGTGCCTTATTATTGTGTTCACAACTAGTGTTCCTCATGATTTAGTGTACCACAAGCTATCTTTTGTTATGACAGAGTTTGGTATTTGGTGTTTGTGTTGATTAGAGATGGAGATGAGATTATGCAAGCATTTTTAATGCTATTCATGTTGCTTGTTGGTGTTCTTGGATCATGTAATGATCTTGTTGTTGGACTGCATCATTGGATGTGATCGGATTTTCTGTTTTGGGTAGCGTGTTGGGCTTACTTCATTTAGGTCTTAGCTGACCTAATGGAGTACCGTGTTGAGATTCATGTTGTTGTTTTGGTGACGCACTAACGTGTTAGTGGTTGATGATTTGGGTCCTATCTAAGTCTTAGCCAACTTGATTTGGATCGCTTGGAGGATTGAGCTTAAAGGTTATATCTTTTATTGTAATAGGTCTAGCTGACCTAGTGGTTGATGATTCTTTGTAATCGGTATACATGAGAAATCATTTTGTAATCATTATGCATGTATGTAAGAGAGAGAGAGAGATGGTAAGAAGAATTGTTGTTTCTTTTAAGGCAGAGTTTGTACTTTATTGGAACTGTATTGGCATTGGAGATGTTGTTTGTTAGTTTGGTTGTGATGGACTGTATGTCCACTCTATTGTAATTGAAGATTGATCGGTGAACTTGACTGAGGGCCAGATCTGAGATTGTATTGTGAGCAGTGAGCTCTGGGCAGTATGCCTGTTGATTAGGCTGTAAGGTTGTGGTTGCTTGTGCACCTTTGTTTTCTATTTTTCTCTTAACCGGGCAGTGCTTTTAATAGAGTACACTCATCTTGTGGGTTTGATTCCCACCACGATTGGCCTTAATCGGGTTTCCTAGAGAACAAATCTTGGTGTTCTATGTTATGTGTTGTGGATCTTACATTTACTATTTATCTTTCAGATCTAGTTGGATAAAGTGGAATTAAAGTTATATGGTATTTACAATTGATTCACCCCCCTCCCCTCTCAGTTGTGCTTGCCTCCTTTTGGGCCTAACATTTCCGCCTAGCCATTGAGACAAAATTTCTATTGCAAGGTGAAATTTGATGAGTAATGAGGTGAAAATTCAAATAATGAAAAGAAAATCTGATTTGCCAAACTGAAAATTTGAAGGACGGAGAGACCTTTGGTTTGTTGTGGGAGCTAACATGGACTTGCAATGTCATTAAATTAAAAGCCCAACCAAGGTTGGAAATCATACCTCACCTAGGATAAATTTGAAGTACCCTTTGAGGAAATTCAAACCCAATTGAGTGGGAAATTCAAAGTTCAAGCCAAGTCGACCTCCCTGAATTCCTAATGCATATAAAGGAACACCTAATGCCTCACTCCAATCATCATTCAGTGCAAGCCAAGATCAAAATCATTAAGTATACAGCAGATGTGAGCGAATTTAGAGAGAAACTTAGAAATTTTAATATTTGCAGCAAGCAAGGAACTCAAACATACATAGGGATGGGATGATGTTCAAGATTGTATAAGACATGCATTTTCTGAAAGTGTACCTTAATTTATTATCAAAGGGAAGTAATAAATAAAAATCAGATTATTTGTAAAGGATGTTTTATATTAACTTCTTCATATTCATCATTTCATTAACTTAACACAAGTCTTTCCTCTTGTTTTACAAGGATACATGATGGAGGAGGTACAAGTGAAGATGACAAGCAAGAAGATGGCGTGGGCTAAGCATTTCAATTGCTAGGATAATGTTCAAGGTCAAGCCTCTTCATGAACAAGGGTGATTACAACATCAAGGACAGCATGGAAGCATCAACAAAGCAATTGCAAGTGATTTATCAAGCAAGCAAAAAGGCTAGGATTGGAAACTAAATATGGAAGTGCAAGTACAAAGCCAACAATCCCAGGGCTTGAAGGAGAAATTATTGCAACATCAAGAGAAATGTGAAAGGAGAAGGATACCACAACTTCCATTATGTAGAGGAAAGGATTATGATGATCAATGTTGTATATCCAATTTTTTTGAAACCAAAACCAAGGGTGATGATCAAATTGCAAATATACACATCTCATGGAAACGAAGTTTGAAAAGAAAAATGGTTGCATGGAAGATGATGGTGAACAAACAATGCAAGTGACAACATCATGATCAAACCCAAACAAGGAAAGATAAAGGTGTACAAATTCAAGTCACGAAGAAGGATCAAGGCCAAGATATCAATACAAGAACAATTTCAAGGACATGTAAATGAGAAGATTTCCAAAGTGAGGATGAAGAAGTGGAGTTGAAATGAAATTTACAAGATAAACATGTTGAGGTGGCGCCCACTCATCTTCAACCTCATCTTCAACCAATCAGAGGATTCCAACTTGACATGTCCAAGTTCATCCAATCAAATTATTCCAAATGGACATGTGGAATGCATTAAATGTATTCCCCCCATTGAATTTTCCCATTGGTGCATCCTCAAAAGGATATATATTTCAAAGCAATGTAATTTTCTCATTGATCAACATTAAATGCTTGTAGATGGTAGATAAGGAAAACCCTAATTAGGATTATTGTAAATAATCTTGGTCGTTGATCTAGAATCAATCTGGGCCATCCATTGTACTTGAGGCCTTTATATAAGACTTGCTCATTTCATTTGTAAAAAGGAGATTTTGGAAAATTTGTTGCTAAAATACTACCATAATAATTGCAGGATCATTGTTGTTTCATGGTGAATTACTTGGGTTATTTTGGAGTGTAGCATGGTTTCCTACTTCTCACTCAAATAGGATTTGTTTATGTTAAGTAGTTGAGTAGAAAATGAAATATATTATTGTTGGTGGTTCATGGTGAAAATTATGTTCATACCTTTTCGTACTTATTGATTGCAACAAAAAGTAACAGTGCAAGTTTAGACTGAACTCATTGCAAAGCACTTAACTTCAATTGCTCCATGCTCATTGATTTGCATATTCTAAGGTTTTGATGTGTACAACCAATTTGAAAATCATTCACGTAGTCTTAGACGATAGCACCTTCTATTGTGTAGTTGTTTAAGTTGGCAAAGCAAGGTTTGGTTTAGTATCACCTCATTATCAATAGTCTCTTGCATCGGTAGAGTTAGAGATAGAATTATCTTAAATTCCAAAACCCTGCTTCTTTTGCAGTTTATTTCATTAGAAGTAATTGACACACTCAAATTGCCAAATCATTCGCATTTAGAAAGTTGATGTCCCATTGAATTAATAGCATAAGTCCCCGCATAGTTACTAGAAAATCACATCACATTCACTAAGATAGATCGAACACAAAGTTGCTAGTTCACAATGTAAACTTTGGGTTACCTTATTTGATAACCAGAGTACACTAAGCCCCTGGTAGTTCTCCTACAAGTTGATGGGGAGAAGCCTATGATTGGCTACATATATGAGGCATGGCTAGGGCCAAGGAGGCCATTAGATCCGTTTATGGAGGAGATGAAAGTAAGTATCGTCCTATTTGGAAGATAACTAATATGAGGTGGCACCTCCAGATTCACAGGCCCATCCATGAAGCCACTAATTACCTCAATCCAACACTCCATTTTTACACTAATTTCAAGGCAGATAAGGAGGTTCTTAATGGGCTAATAGGCTCTACATAGTAATAGAGTGGATGTCTACTGGTGATACGAAAAGTATCATCCATAAGATAGACGCCTTTTCTAATGCACAAGGGGAGCTCTTCTCTCACCAAATTTGCAAAGATAGTTAGAAAACGTTGCAACTTGGCAAAAATATATTTTAAGTGCACAATTTGATTTTATAACATAAAGTCTTATTGTTGGAAATGAGACTTTTTTTCTTTTAATTATCTCTAATAGATGGTGGAAAATGTTTTGTCCTAAAACACCAAACCTTTAGAGAATTGTCATTCGCATATTGAGCCAACCATGCAATGCTTCAGGTTGTGAGCGCAATTGGAGTATGTTTGAGCACATACACTCCAAGAGGCACAACAGACTATTTGTGGAGAGATTGAATGATTTAGTTTTTGTTCTTTACAATGTTTTAGACAAAGACAAGTTTTGGACCATGACTCCACCCTAATCACGCTAGAGGAGGTTGATCTAGAATCTAAGTCGATCACTAAGGATACAGATTTTGTCTTTAGTGACAAGGACCTCGATCGACCAAACCAATAGGGAAGTTAAGGTTGTAGCCATGGAAGGGGAGAATAGAGCACGAGAAGACACAGGCACAAGTGATGGTGAGGAGCGTGGCATGGAGTCACAGGTAGAGAATATACTTGTTGATTCATCTACGACCTACCTTAGACACCTTAGTGGGAGGGATGCAAGCTCCTCCGAGCCATAGACGTGTAGTTTTTGTTTTGATATATGTTTTGAACATTTGATGTCATGGATTTCATATTCCATAAGTCTTGTAGACATTTGACACTATTTATATATGTAAGTAGCTATTTCCTTTAGCTACAATTTGCATTTATACCTATGTGATCGATGTATACTTGTGAATGTGATAAAGTTAGCTTCTATTTGATGTTATTGTGTCTTTAAAATTTATTTAATAAAGGGTGCATAAAACAAGTTTTAAATCCTTAAAAATCTCTAAATTTCTTAGGTTTTTCATTTTGTTGAGTCTTGTCGAGTTTTTTTGCTGAGTTCAAAGTAAGTTCACCCTTACTAAGTCTGTGTTGTAAGAACCCTTCAAGGCTCTAACTACTGGACTGAATTTATTTGTTTGGTTTGTTTACTTGTTTGCAATTTTTTGTATTTTTGATAAGGGTTTTGCATAAAAAGCAAGACATAGACAGAAAAGAAACGTCTGAACTTGAAAGCTAATTATAATTCAGTGTTAGATGACATTCTTTATTCATTCCTCTTCAAATCATAACATAAAATTATTTACATAAAGATAACATACCAATTTATTGATAAAATCCTTTTTGAAACCCTTGCTGGCCGAAAAGCAACAAGAAGACTATAATTCCACCTTCCAGCCATGCAAATTCCCAAATGATGATGTTGTATTGTCGTTCACTGCTTGGCGCCTCCTATGATTTTTAATAATTTTTCAGAAGCTCTCAACCCAAAAATCATACCATATGAAGGTGAAAGGGTATGACTGGTAATGAACATCCAAAAAGAAATAAGTACGGCCCTCTACAATCAGCAAATAAAGCTTTAATCTAATCAATGCAATCTACTCAAAAATCTATCCACAATCTGACAATAAATTCTGAAAACAATCCTTCAAACAACCCAATATTGACCTCTAAATGAAGCCAATCCTCACAAGCACAATCAGATGATATTGTACATCCACTAAATGTTGAGGCAATGCAGTCTGTTCGTTCTCCAATGCCGATACTCTGGAACAACTGCAGAAACCCCAATTTCTTCTGCAAAGCCAAAGAAATGTCTTCTCCACAAAAAATAATATTCACATAATGAGCTTGTACCCTTTCCCAAAGAGAATATAAGCAGTCCTAAGTAGGGTTTGAAAAAACACACTAATTATCCCTTGTGCGACTTCTAAATGAGTAATAAATATTACTTTTAATATGTATTTCAAATCTCTATAGTCCGAGCACATATAATTCTCTTTTAATTAATTGTTCACTTGGCCCCATCTATGACACGGAAACCCTCAAGTCAAGTTATAATATTAAAATATATTATAACGTTATAATATAAGCTCAACTATTAATGTTTATTTAAAACAAATAAACATTAATATCTTCATTATTACCCTTTTTTTTTCTCGTTGTCTGAACTAGAAACTGGCATAAGAAAACTACATATGACCATACCGCATTGCAAAAAATAGAAGGGGTCCATCTCTAACACAACTGACTTACTATAAATAGTAAGTTTTGCATCCGGAGTCCTGTCGACCTCAAACGAACATCAATCTTGCATATCTCTGAATGCTGAAGGAGTCAGTAGTAGGCTAATCTACTCAACCTTGAAATTGCTTGTCCTCCAGCAATCTCAACTCTTGATGTTGCAATATCTCTTTGCTCTCCCAAGTAGCATCCTCAACAGATAAATCCTTCCATTTGATCAGATATTCCCTGATAACTCTCCTCAATTGTCCATCCCTGACATCCAGGATTGCCTCAGGTAGTAAAATCAATTTCCCCTTATCATCTAAGGGTGGTAGAACTGCAGAAGGTACCACACGATGTCCCAATGCCTTCTTGAGGCGAGATACATGAAAAACATTGTGCACCCTGTTGTCTGTCGGTAACTCAAGCTCGTAAGCCACCTCGCCCACTCGCCTAATAATCCTGAAAGGACCATAGTAGCGTGGCTAGAGCTTCCTTGCTCCACTCTTCCTGGGAGTAGACTAACGATAGGGGTTTAGCATCAGATATACCATGTCTCCCACCTCAAATGAACGCTCAGTCCTCTTCTGATCTGCATAGTGCTTCTGTTGATTTTGTACCTTAGCAATATTCTCCTTAGGAGCCTTTACAATATCCTGGCTCTCCTGCAATAAATCACCTGCACTAGGCACTCTATTGTCACTCAGAAGTAAATAAAGAAAATTGGGCACCTCATACCCATACAAAGCCATAAACGGTGTCATCTGAATAGTCATATGGTGAGTGGTATTATAAAAGTACTCACAAAGGTAAATCCACTTCACCCAAGCCTTTTGTTGCCCTGCAATATAGTTCTTAAGGTATCCCTCCACCCATTTGTTCACTATCTCTATTTGTCCATCTATCTACGAGTGGTAGCTGGTGCTCAGAGTAAGCACAGTCCCACACAATTTGAATAACTGCTGCCAAAAATGGCTCATGAACCGACTATCTTTGTTATTGACAATAGTCCGAGGCAACACATGAAGCTTGAATATGTGATGTCCCCTTCTAGCTAGAGACATCATTCTAGCTGTTGGTTAGCCTAAAATTGGACCCTCGTAGGCTAATAGTGATGGATAGGGGATCAGCTTGAGCACAGGAGAGTTTGGTTGTCCAGTGGTTCAACGTTTCAGTGCCTTTGATTTGGGTTAGAGAGATGATTTAGACTTCATTTTGTTGGGTTTGCTATTTTTAGGAAGTTTATTTGGTCACATGGGGAAATGGTTACTCCGATTCCTGTTTCAGACGACATGGCAAGATTTGCAGTTTTGGGTGAGTTATTGCATTTTTAGTGGATCGAACATTAATTAATGATTAATGATTGAATATTAAAGTTTGAAATAACTTTATATTAAATCACTTAAGTGAAGGGTCAATTTCTCATCGAATGGGGCCAAATCATTAATTTTAATTAGGGAGAATTATTAATGGAGTTTCCTAAGTCTAAATCATTAAATTTATTTAATGATTGTTTTTTTGATGAATTCAAGGAAACAAATCGCATCTTTCCTTGGAATTGCGATTTAGGGTTTTGGAGATTATTTATGCTTGCATTGGAATAAAGAGAAGGCGTCCATTGTTCTTGTTATTGATCATTGATTTGTCTTGAGCTCTGAGAAAGGGTTTCTAGCTTCTGCCATTGGAGAACGTAGTTCTTCTGTGCGTCTCCATTTGAGCTGGTGAAATATCCAGTGAATTTGGAATATCAGAGAGTTTCATTCAGAGACTCGGTTTGCACTTCAATAGTATTGGTTTTCAGCAGTCAGAGAGAAAGAAGACAGTATTAACATTGTTGAAGACAGTATTAACATTCTAAGTTGTAGCCACAAAGAGAATTTGTAGCCTACAGGCAAATTGGCGCTAATTCCCAAGACCTGCAATTTTTGCTTAAAATCAAATAAATCACATATGGTGCGTGCTTGCTGGTTAAAGGCTAGGAGCAGTGTGGCTCATATTAGATATTACAGAGTTGGAGGAAATAACTTTCTTCAGCAGTTGGTGTGATCTTCCAAGTTTTTATGCATTTCATAGTCGCCTTTTGTGCTCATTTTCCAATAAAGGATTGTTTGGATTGTTACTTGTATTTCATTTGGAAATTAAATAGAAGTTGCAGTAGTATATTGAATTGTTTCACAATTTTAGATTATTGCATATTTGCTTTTTATTCTAAAACCCTTGAAAATAAAAAATAAAAAACATTAAAAACAAAACAAGCATAGTACAGTTCAACAATTACAGCCTATGAAGGGTTCTTACATTGGTATCAAAGCTAGATCCTGTCATTTTGAAGGTTAGGGGTTTTACATGCAGCCAGAAGAAGTTGGTCCTCACAGGTATTATATATGCAAGAGACGCTTCATTGAAGGTGAGCAAGTTTTAGACAGGCAGTTGGTCACCATGGGTGACAGGCGTGATGCTAGCCCACCCAGGGTAAATAGGAATGATGAAGATCAGGAAACCAAAGAGTTTTTTAGAGCCATAGCTACATGGCAGCAGCAGGCATCTCAGGCATTGCAGGCTCTCACTACTATGGTGGAGCACATGAACCCACCGGCTAGGCAAAATTTGGATCAGGAGGATAACAGGAGTGCTATAGGATCTCCACGGGCACAGAGGACACATTCTAGGACAACATTCAAGCCCACACGCCTCACCTTTGTTAGAGAGGAACCAGTTCAGGAGCCAGTAGAGGAAGCCGGGGATGAGATGTTTGCAGACATCTTTATGGTTTCTAATGATGAATTGGAACTATTGGTACCATAGGTGCAAGAGAGGATGACTTTTGAGAGGTTTGTGTGTCAAACAGGACAGGAGACCTAGGGGACAAAATAATGAGTTGAAGCGTGCTACAGGCAAGATTTCTTTGTCCACTTTTGATGGTAGTGGAGATTGACAATGCAAGCTTGGATCCACAAGATTGATACTTTTCTAGCATTGAGGCCTATGATAGAGATTGAGGCAATAAAATATGCCACTTTACATTTGGAGGGAGTAGCACACGATTGGTGGTACCATGTTTGATCACTCTTCAACACAATCAGGTGACTTTGTACCAGAACTTCGTGGATAGATTGGTGGAGAGGTTTGACCAGAAAGATCCAAAGGTCTACTTCAGAGATTTGGCTCAATTAAAACAAATAGGAATCTTGGATCTTCTTGTTAATGAATTCCAGCGGTTGTCAGTTATGGTACCAGACATATCTGACAGGAGATTGATAGTCTTGTTCATGAAAGGGTTATCCGAACCACTGAAAGGTTGGGTAAAGGCTTTTGATCCTTCAACTTTGCAGGAGGCTATGAAGAAAGCCAGAGATATGGAACAAGGGAGCATCCTCCAGCAAGGACAATAAACCTTTTTTTAAGAAACCAGAGAGGGCTGAATTTAAAACTGAGAATAAAGATAAATCTTTTGCACCACTTGACAGGGAAACACTTAATGATTTACAGTAGAAGAAATTGTGTTTCTATTGCAAAGGACCTTATGACATAAACCTTAATTGTCTTTTAAGACCCAAGGGCAAAGCAAACAGGGTTATGTGGGCTTATTATGAGGATTCCGATTCTGAAATTTTGGACCAGCAATCTGAAAATGAGGAATCAAATGAAGAAAAGGAAAGCACAGATGATGAAAATTTGAACAAAATGGCTACAAGTGATGAGAAGACTGAGGGTAGACTTAAGGAGGCCCATCTCACCAGTGTACAACAGGAGGGATCATTCAGGATGAGAGGGGTCTAGGTTGGGCAGCGAGTTATCACTTTCCTCGATACAGGTGCCACTCATAATTTTATTGATTTAAGGTTGGTTGAGAGGTGTGGGATTCAGACAGAGGAGTTTGAGGGTCTGAGAGTGCGGGTAGCTGATTGTACATCCTCAAATTAGATAGGAAGATTACAGGTCTACCCCTGAAGATTAATAACTGACTTCAAAGCTGAATTTTATGTTGTAAACATGGGTGACACAGATTTGGTGCTTGGTATGACTTGGTTACATGACATTGGAGTGTTCACTCTCAATTTGAGATATATGGAGATGAAGTTTCAGTTGGATGGGAAGACACGTATACTTAAGGTCATCTATGACAGTGAGTTTAGGATGATGTCCTGCAGACACGTGGAGAACTTGCTGAGACATAACCAGGTTGAGTGGGTAGCTCATTGCACAATGATGCCATCACAGGGGCAGCAAAAATTGGAGTATCACCCAAACATATAGGAGCTAAGAATCAACTATTATAAGGTGTTTAGTGACATTCTACCAGGTAGACCTCCTGATAGAGGTATTGAGCACATCATTGAGTTGGAGGGAGCCAAACCCATTATGATTACACCATACAAGCATGCAAAAAGATTGAAGGATGAAATAGAAAAGACCATCAAGGAGTTACTTGCCATGGGCTATATTAGACCAACTAAATCTCCTTTCGCTCCTTCAGTGGTATTAGTGAAGAAAAAAGGTGGCATGCTCAGGATGTGCATTGATTACAGGGTCTTGAATAGAAAAACAATTAAAACCAAGTACCCCATACCACGAATTGATGAGTTGATAGATGAGCTTCGTGGTTCATGTTTCTTTAGTAAAATTGATTTGAGATCGGAATATCATCAGATCCAAGTTAGAGAGCAGGATGTAGAGAAGACAACATTCAGATGTCATTGTAGCCACTTCGATTTTGTAGTTATACCATTTGGGCTAACTAATACTCCATCTACTTTCCAGTCCACAATGAACAAGGTCTTCCAGCATCAGTTGAGGAAATTCATTTTGGTTTTCTTTGACAACATCCTTGTTTACAGTAAAACATGGGACGAGCACTTGCAGCACTTGAATACAGTGTTGAGCATTCTGAGCAAAATGTCTTTGTACGCAAAGGAGTAAAAATGTGATCTGGGATTGTCAGAGTTGTTGTATTTGGGTCACATTATCAGTGTAGAGGGCGTACGCATGGATCCCAAAAAGATTTGTGCAGATGCCTTGTCACGCAGACCCCAATTGAGCATGATGACAGATATATCTAAGGATTGGATACACTTGATCCTTACCGAATAGGCAAAGCATATATGGGCATCAAGATTTATAGATGGAGCCGTACAGGACAGTTATACCCTTGTGAATGAGCTTATCATTTACAAAGCGCGCATTTGTTTGGTTCTGGGATCAGAGATGAGGAGGATGGCGTTGAGTGTTTATCATGATTCACCTATGGTAGGACATCCTAATTTTTATAAAACTTACCGGCATATTTGTGAGCATTTTTCTTGGAAAGGGCTCAAAGCTGAGGTGTTACTGTTATACACCAAATTTGCACCCTATTAAGCGCTTGAGCCTAATGATGTGGTATAACATGGGAATCACTTCCAGGTTGTGGGACCCATGGGAATCTTTCCAATTGCGGCTACATACACCACTACGCAGGTAGCAGAGTTATTCTTTCGTGAGGTATTCAAGTTGCATGGCTTACCTCGAAGCATAGTCAGTGACAGGGACATCAAGTTTATGAGTCATCTCTGGCAGGAGTTATTCAGATTGTGCAGGACAAAGCTCACTCTAAGTACTAGCTACCACCCCCAGACAGATGGGCAGACTGAGATAGTCAACACATGGGTGGAGGGGTACCTCAGGAACTACATAGTAGGGCAGCAAAAGGCTTGGGTTAAGCGGATTTATTTATGTGAGTATTGCTACAATTCCACTTATCACATGTCTATCCAGATGTCACCTTTCATGGCATTATATGGATATGAGACACCAAATTTCATGGATCTGTTGTTGACTGATAGTAGAGTGCCTAATGCTGGAGATTTGTTATAGGAGAGCCAGAACATTGTAAAGGCTCTTAAGGAAAATATCACTAAGGCACAAAATCAGCAGAAGAGGTATGCAGATCAGAAGAGGACTGAGCAGACTTTTGAGGTAGGGGATATGGTCTATTTGATGCTACAGCCTTACCGCCAGTCTACTCTCAAAAAGAGTGGTGCCGAGAAACTTAAGCCATGATACTATGGACCCTTCAGGGTGATTAGGATAGTTGGTGAGGTGGCTTATGAGTTGATTTGCCGGCACAGAGCAAAGTCCATAATGTTTTTCATGTGTCACGTCTCAAAAAGGTGTTAGGACACCAGATTGTTCCTTCTACAGTACTTCCACCCTTGGATGATTAAGGAAAGTTGGCTTTAGTGTCAGAGGCTGTCATTGAGTTTAGGGAGAGGAAGTTGAGGAGGCGTACTATCAGGGAGTATTTGGTGAAATGGAAGGACATGTCGGTTGAGGATGCTATGTGAGAGAGCGAGGAGATTTTACAGCATCCAGAGTTGAGGTCGCTTGAGGACAAGCAATTTCAGAAAGAGCGGACTGTAAAGTCCCCTTCTAGCTAGAGACATCATGTTAGCTGTTGGTTATCCTATCAATGGACACTCGTAGGCTAATAGTGATGGCTAGGGGGTCAGCTTGAGCACAAGAGAGTTTGGTTGTCCAGTGGTTCGACATCTGCAAGCTCAGTGCCTTTGATTTGGGTTAGAGAGATGATTTAGACTTCATTTTGTTGGGTTTTCTATTTTTAGAAGTTGCTATTTTTAGCAAGTTTATTTGGTCACATGGGGAAATGGTTACTCCTATTTTTGTTTTAGACAGCATGGCCAGATTCACAGTTTTGAGTGAGTTATTGCATTTCAGTGGATCCAACATTAATTAATGATTAATGATTTAATATTAAAGTTTAAAATAACTTTATATTAAATCACTTAAGTGAAGGGTCAATTTCTCATCAAATGGGGCCAAATGATTATTTTTAATTGGGGAGAATTATTAATGGAGTTTACTAAGTCTAAATCATTAAATTTATTTAATGATTATTTTTCTAATGAATTTAAGGAAACAAATCGCAGCTTTCCTTGGAATTGCAATTTAGGGTTTTGGAGCTTATTTATGCTTGCATTGGAAAAAAGAGAAGGCATCCATTGTTCTTGTTATTGATCATTGATTTGTCTTGTGCTCTGAGAAAGGGTTTCTAGCTTCTGCCATTGGAGAACCTAGTTCTTCTGTGTGTCTCCATTTGAGCTGGTGAAATATCCAGTGAATTTGGAATATCAGAGAGTTTCATTCAGAGACTCAGTTTGTGCTTCAACAGTATTGGTTTTCAGCAGTCAAAGAGAAAGAAGACAGTATTAACATTGTTGAATAAGGAGGAATAAGTTGCAGCGATTGGTCATCATTCTAAGTTGTAGCCACAAAGAGAATTTGCAGCCTACAGGCAAATTGGCGCTAATTCCCAAGACCTGCGATTTTTGCTTAAAATCAAATAAATCACATATGGTGCATGCTTGCTGGTTAAAGGCTAGGAGCAGTGTGCCTCATATTAGATATTACAGAGTTGGAGGAAATAACTTTCTTCAGTAGTTGGTGTGATCTTCCAGGTTTTTATCCATTTCATAGTCGCCTTTTGTGCTCATTTTCCAATAAAGGATTGTCTGGATTCTTACTTGTATTTCACTTGGAAATTAAATAGAAGTTGCAGTAGTTGATTGAATTGTTTCACAATTTCAGATTATTGCATATTTGCTTCTTATTCTAAAACCCTTGAAAATCATAAAACATTCACAAACATTAAAAACAAAACAAGCATAGCACATTTCAGCAGTTAGAGCCTATGAAGGGTTCTTACAGAATACCTCTCAAAAGAACAACTCTGCTACCTGTGTATGTAGTGGTAATCGAGAAAAAGTGGGCATATTTAGTCAACCGATCAACACCTACATATATATAAATCTCTCCCTTGGGTTTTCGGCAAACCCGTGATGAAATCCATGGATAAACATTCCCATTTCCTATCAGGAATTAGAAGTGGTTGAAGTAGTCCCGCAGGGTATGCTTGGCTTGTGTTTATTCTGTTGACATATAGGGCACTCTTTGACATATCTAAGAACATCCGCCTTGAGCCCTTTCCAAGTAAAGCGCACACGAACCTGCCTATATGTTTTGAAATAACTTGGATGTCCTGCTATCGGCTCATCATGAAAGAACCGCATTACCCTGCTCTTCATCTCAGATCCTGAGGTCAAATAAACTCTGCCTTTATAAGTGATCAACTCATTTGTAATTGTATATCTGTTGTCCTGTATCGAACCCTCGACAATTCCTACAGTCCATGTGTCTTTGGCATACTCTGCCACAATCATATGCTGTTAATCATCTGCAATCCAGACCATAGAGATCAGATGTGGACGGCGTGATAAAGCATCAACAACTACATTTTGTGTCCCGTTGACATAAGAGATGTCAAAGTCATATGCCTACAGTTTACTAACCCACTTTTGTTGATGATCAGTCAAGTCTCGTTGTCTTAAGAAATGTCTCAGATTGTTGTGATCAGTTCTAATACAAAATTTTCTACCCACAAAATTTTCAAGACCCTATAATCAATGCACATTCTCAAAGTACCATCATTTTTCTTCACAAGAACCAACAAAGAAGCAAATGGTGTGTAATGTTGTCGAGCCCCTAGCGCGCTAGTGATGAAGTTACTAACTCCTAGTGCTTGAAACTGTAGGCCGTACGGTGGACAGAAGGTCCGTACGGAGGAAGCAATGTGGCCGCACAGTTGGAATAGAAGGTCGTATGGTGGCTGGGAGGCTGTACGGTGGGAGAGGTGTGGTCGTACGGTGGCTGGGTATGGTCATACGGTAGGAGTTGTGTGATCGTATGGTGTTGGCAGGGAGGCCGTACAGTGGCAACAGGAAGGTCGTATGATGGCAACAGGAAGGTCGTACGGTGATGGTTGGGAGGTCGTACAGTGACGGTAGGGAGGCCGTACGATAACTGTTGGAAGGTGTTCGAGGATGTCTGGAGGCAGGTACCTATGGGGAATGAAATGTGCCTTCAGACCAGAATGAAATAAAGAACTAATACAATCCACAATGAAGATCAAATCAATACTTGCGAGAAGAGATAACAATAACCAATTGATAGTACTTCAGATTCGCCAGATCCGAACAGAGAACATGCAGAGTAGGGTGAGGGTTGAATCCCACCGAAACTGCAAATACCAACTAGGGAGGGTCTTTCACCTCCAAAACGGAAGACAATAAAATTCCAGCAGGAATTCGCAATTACAATCAAATATCAAAACTCAACATGAGAAATACATCCTACACGCCGGTCATAAATACTTGTCGGACAAACTCTCGAGGTGACAAATAAAGTCGACATGACAACACTAACACCTACGCTAAAATAAAAGATGGGCCCGAGATAAACTAAATCAATCAGAACCCAAATATAATTAATTAATTTAATCAATTTATTCTCTATCAATTTGGGGACATTACATGGTGAGTTACTCAACCTAATATGTCCCATAGCAAGCAGTTCCTAAATGGTTTTCTCAATCTCATCCTTCAAACACTTTGGGTGTTGGTAAGGTGTGATCATCACTAGTTTGGCTCCCTCCTCGAGCTCAATGATATGCTCAATGCCTCTATCAGGTGGTCTACTCAGTGGTATGTCACTGAAAAAAATTTCATGTTTAACCCTCAACTCCTGGATATCTAGATGATACTATGTTTCTGCTGCCCCTGCTGAGTAGGCATCAACATACACTCAGCTGCCCACTCAACCATGTCATGTCGCATGAGCCTCTCCATCCTCTTGAGTGTAATCAGCCCGAAGCTACTATCTTTGATGGCTTTCAAAACATGTGTCTTTCCATCCACCTTGATAGACATCTCCATCTCATGTAAGTCAAGAGTAAACTTGCCTATATCATGTAGCCACTGCATACCAAGCACTAAATTAGTGTCTTCCATAGTCACCACATAAAAATCAGTTTTGAATTCATAGTTGTTCACACGCAATGGGAGCCTTGTATTCATCTTGTTACACTTAAGGGTGTAACCATCTGCAACCCGAACTCGAATGCCCTCAAACTCCTCAATTCAGATCCCACACCTCTCAACAAGTTTGGCATTAATAAAGTTATGTGCAGCACCTGTATCTAACAATGTAATCACCTTCTGACCAGCCAACACACCACACATTTTGAAAGAGCCTTCTTGTTGAATACTAGTAAGGAGTGCTTCCTTAAGGTTGTCATCTACATGAGCATCCATTGTCTCAAATTTTTCAGGCTCTTTTGCATCATTTTCACCCTCTAATTCAACTTGATCAGCTTGCTGGTCCGAATTATCAGATTCCGAGTCTTCATAATATGCCCACACAACTCTGTTTTCTTTCCCCTTTGGCCTCAAGGGACAATCATGGTTGGCATCATAGCTATGTCACCCGGGGACGCGTTTCTGGCAAAAATTGTCCCGTCCCCATTTTTGGGACGTCCCGGAAACCTTTCCCTTGCCTGTCCCATAAAATTAATGTTTCAGTTTTGACAATTTGTTTGATTTCCACTCTCATGTGATCTCTAAAGTTAAATTATTATACACAAACATTATATGTTAAGGTTCTATAATTTATATAAGCATGTGTTATCCATGTTTTTATATGAATATTTAAAATTTTCCTATATATTTAGAATTTTCCCTATTTTTTATATAGTTGTTCCCACTGTCGTCCCCTGTTGTCCCCTGCTTCGAGAAAAAAAATCTGTCCCAAAAGCCCGTTTCCCTATCCCCACGTCCCCCCGTCCCAGAAACCTAGGGTAACATAGCATCATAGGACCCTTGCAATAAAAACACAATTTTTTTTCCTTAGATCATTTATTGTTTCTCTATCTAAGGGGGTTGTTGCTGATTTCCCTTTCCAATCTTTATTAAAGTCTGATTTTTCTTTGTTCTTGGGAAATTTTTATTATCCTTATAAGAAGAGGATCCTTTTGACGAAGAATTGCTTTGAGAAGCTGCAAGTTCCATGCTCCTTGCTTACATCATGGTTGTTTGGAGTGTAGGTGGATCAAATGCCTTGACCCATCCCTTCAATGGTTCCAAAAGTCCTACAAAGTACAAACAACATTACCAACCACTGATTGGAATTGTTGGTAACCAAACATGAAAGCCTCTGAAACTCTTCAATGTATGCCTCCAAGCTTCCCACCTGTTTTAGTTGTGCAAGGTCTCTCAAATAATATTCTGGATCCTTTCTATCAAACCTCTCCACTAATAAATCAACAAATTCCTGATATGTGGTGATTTCATCATATTGCAAGGTAACCATCCCGTTATGCCACCATTCATGTGCTACACCATCAAGATGCAATGTAGCAAATTTTATTGCATCTTTCTATGTCATAGGTTTCAAAGTGAAGAAAGTGTCCAACTTATGTATCCAGGATCGTGGTGTGACTGTCCCACTCCCATCAAAGAATGGTAAAGTGACCTTGCTAGTAGCAAACTCCAATTCCCTGTGTTGAATCCTAGGCCTTGTGTCTTGCCTAGCTCTGGGAGTCTCTCTCTTTTGTCTCGTATACTGATCAAAATTCAAATGCTCTCTAACATCTGGAGGTAGCAAAGTCCACTCATCATGCACTGCCATAACATTATCTATGAACTCAGGCTCCTCATTCCCTCTTCTCTCTTCTTCTGGATCCTCTATTAAGAAGGTGGGTCTTATGGGTTGGTCAACAATGCGAGTAGGTGCTCTTTGTGCCCTGGGAGTCCCAACCACACTCCTATTGTCCTCCTAGTCGCAATGCTGCGTTCTAGGATTACATAACTGTTGAATGGTTGTTGTGAGCTGCTGCAGTGTATCTCTAGAAGATGACTCCTGAGGAGTATCAATCAAACCTGACATTGCCTTCCCTTTCGGTACCTGCGATGGTTGCCAAGTTTTCCTGTATTCTCTCTGATAATACCTTCTTTCCCTGTCACTTCGTTGCATTAACAATCTGATTTAAACCCAAAGGATGGCAGGAAACCACTCTGATACCAATGTAACAACCCTTCAACGCTCTAACTGCTAGACTGAATTTATTTGTTTGGTTTGTTTACTTGTTTACAATTTTTTGGTATTTTTGATAAGAGTTTTACATAAAAAGCAAGACATGGACATAAAAGAAACTTCTGAAATTGAAAGCTATTTATTCAGTGGTAGATGACATTCTTTATTCATTCCTCTTCAATACATAACATAAAATTGTTTATGTCAAGACAATGTACCAATTTATTGATAAAAAACCTTTTTGAAACCCTTGTAGGCCGAAAAAGCAACAAGAAGAAGAGATTGTAATTCCACCTTCCAGCTATGAAGATTCCCAAATGATAATGTCATATTGTCCTTCACTCCTTGGTGCCTCCTATGATTTTCAATAATTTTTCAGAAGCTCTCAACCCCAAAATCGTACCATATGAAGGTGAAAGGGTGTGGCTGGTATTGAAGAGCCAAAAAGCAATAAGTACGGCCCCTACAATCAGCAAATAAAGCTTTAATCCAATCAATGCAATCTGCTAAAAAATCTGTCCACAATCTGACAATAAATTATGAAAAAAATCCTTCAAACAACCCAATATTGACCTCTGAATGAAGCCAATCCTCACAAGAACAATCAGATTATATTGCACATCCTCTAAATGCTGATGCAATGAAGTCTATTCGTTCTCCAATGCCGATACTCTGGAGCAACTGCAGAAACCCCAGTTTCTTCTCCAAAGCCAAAGACAAGTGTTCTCCACAAAAAATAACATTCACATAATGAGCTTGTACCCTTTCCCAAAGAGAATATAAGCATCCCTAAGTAGGGTTCGAAAAAACACACTAATTCTCCCTTGTGCGATTTCTAAATGAGTAATAAATATTACTTTTAATATTTATTTCAAATCTCTATAGTTCGAGCACAAATAATTCTCTTTTAATTAATTGTTCACTTGACCCGATCTATGACACAGAGACCCTCAAGTAAAGTTATAATATAAAAATATATTATAACGTTATAATATAAGCTCAACTATTAATGTTTATTTATAACAAATAAACATCAATATCTCCATTATTACTAATTCATTTTTCTTTCCATCTGAACTGGAAATTGGCAAAATAAACTGCATATGACCATACCACATTGCTAAAAATAGCAGGCGTCCATCTCTAACACAACTGATTTACTATAAATAGTAAGTTATGCATCCAGAGTCTTGTCGACCTCAAACGAACATCAATCTTGCATATCTCTGACTGCTGAAGGAGTTGCATCCCATATAGGACCATCTACCCATCCTCATTAGCCTACGAGGATTAGTAGTAGGCTAATCTACTCAGCTGACTGATGTCAACTAGAAGGGGACATCACAAGCGCCCAGTCCTTGTCTCATTTCTATGAGTTGTATACTTATTTGAAGTCTGATTTCTCATATCAAATTGATCTCTTGGATCAATCTTCTGCATCAAACGGAGTTCTTTATTCCTTAATGCCTTCTCTTATTCATCTTCACAGTTTTCTCTTAAAATCTGAATAATATCCTTTAATTGTTGTTCCTCCCTTTACAACTTCCCATACTCATCTCCAACTTTACTTACAAAAATACCATTTCCTTTTGCAATAGTCCCAACCTTTCATAATTATCACCCTTTGGAAAGAGCCACAATCCTTCATCATTTCTTCCCTTTGAGAGAATTGCAACCCTTCATAATTATTACCTTTTGAAAGAGTCACTTCCTTATTTCCTTCTCATTGCTTTCTTCTTCCATTAATCCTTCCTTAATTCCATTGTTCCCTTCTTTGAGATCAGACTATCTTTCTTTATCCAAATCAGATCTCAAAATCTCTTATTATCCTATTGCATTTGTTTATCGACTATTTCTGCTTTAATTTACTCAGATCTGATTCCGTAGCTGTCAATGTCCACACATAGACTTACCTATTTGATTTCACTTTTCTTTCTAATTTCCTGTTTTCCGAATGTATGTCCATGTTCTTCCTTCCACAATGAAGTGCTCTGCATTTTTTATACTTCATTTTTATCGGACGAAAGTCACATCCTTTCACCAAAATCATACTATTCTCATGGGATGCATCCTCTCACAAATGGATCACTGCTGTTGGTGTTAGATATAATTTAATATTTTATTATTCTCTTTACTTTTCTAGTTTATTATCCAAATTCCCAAACTTGTTGATCCCCCAAATGATTTGGTCTTCTTTCTACATTTGAGGAGGACACAACTCTTCATTGCATATCCCTTGACCTTTCATTAAACTTAATTAACTTGTACTTATATTATTATTATTATTATTTTATTTTATATTTTTATTTTATTATTATTATTTATTAGTAAATCCTATTTCAGAAAGGGGCATTACAGAGACACATAAATGATAAAGCTGATGGTTACTTCCTGTTTAAGTGAGATCATGAGAATTTCCCCCACGTGAAATTTCCCCACCTAAATATTATAATACAATGAAAGAGATAATTCAACTGTTGGTGGATAATTTCCAGGATATTGATGATATCACATGCATTCACTGTTCTAAAGGGTTGCCATACTTGAAACATTTGCATAACTCAGATTCAATAACATTATGTTGGATTTGACAAAATGTTACATCGATTATTCGCAACAATCATGAAAGAACATGCTAATAATGTTATTGCATCCATGCAAATCATTATGGTCTTGACTATTAATGAGAGTGATGATGCACCACAATCACTTTTTTCTATCTTATCAAATTCCAGGAAGAAAGGTGATCATGGAAACCTATCAGTTAAAAACGACTTCACTGAAATTGTGAAATGAAGCTGAAACCTGTCTTGCATAATGAGGAGGTGGATGAAGAGGAGTTTATAGCAAAAATATTTGCAAGTTGTAAGGATGTAGCAATTGCTGAAAGAATGATATGCAGTTCAAGAGTTTACAACTAGGATTAACTTCCCAATAGCCTAGCAAGATAACCAACTCTAATACCACTATAATATCCACCTTCAAAAAAAATTTGATAATATGCTAGCTTCCAACTACTTTTCCAGTTTTTGATCACCTAGATCTCAAATAAGGCAAGATTAGAGCATATGATGTGATGTCCCCACCTAACTAGTGACATCAGTTTAGCAAGATTAGCCTATCAGTGGGCCTGGTAGGCTAATGGGAATGGATGCAGGGTTATCTTGTTGCAGAGACCTAGTTAGTAGATGAGATATTTGCCTTCTCCAAAGCTCAGTGGTTGTAGATTTGCAATTATGTGGGTTTCATGGCTCCATTCTTCATACTTACTATTTATAGTAACCCTTGGATTGTTCGAGGACCCTTTCCATTTGTAGCAGAGCACTTGGTCACACGCGGATTGGCAATGTTGACTCCCAGTTCAAATGGTAGAGTGAAATAATAAGTAGTTGGAGAGTTATTAATATTAAGTGGCCAAAATGATATCAAATTATTAAAAGAGCTTATTATAAAGTTATAACTTAACTTTATAATTGAGGGTCATGTCATCATTAAAAGGGGGCAAATTATGGAATTAATTTTAAATGGCACACTTTAAATGTTTTCCTAAGTTTGATGAAATAACATTTTTTAATGTTATTAATGTGCTTTTATGGGAAATCGAACTAAGAGGGATTATGTATATCCTCCTCTTGAAATCGATGGCATTCATAAACCTTTTTCATGAACTTGGCTTTGGAAGGAGGAACAAGGGTTTCTGCAGATTTCAGAGCTTTTGACATTGGAGAGCATGGAGACTTCATTGCATCAGCGATTTGAGGGTGTGAAATATTCACCTAAAAGTTGCTAATTGGACTGGCTTCATCCAGAGGTCAGTATTGTGCACATTGGAAGAGGATTTCAGAGAGGAAATAATTAGTTTAAGGGTTCAGCCTTAGTGGGATTGGAAGTCTGCATTTTGGGTAATTATCAGCACCATTTCTAGGTTGTTCGATGTGCTTTTTGCAGCCATTAATTACAGCAAGGTAGGCGCCAAGAACAGGAGGGATAATTTTATGAAAGGAGGGCATAATAAATTTCAATAAAATTCTGGAGGGTTCGTGGGAGCATAAGGGAGATATTGGCGTCAAATTAGGGAAAGTTATCTTTAGATTCGAAGAGGATCGAGCCATTAAAAGGGCTGTTTTTACCAGCAAAAGCATAAAAATCATAAGTGTTGCATTTCCGGTTATTCATGTATTTATAAAGGCTTAGACATTTCATGAATAAAGAAGATATATAATTTCTATAATTATTTCTCATTGCAAATGTTCAGTTTCAGTATTCCATGATTTCCTTTTATTACTTTTCATATCAAAATCACAAAAAAATTGAAAACTTCAAAAAACCAAGCAAAAATTCCATTACTTGCATCCAAGAAAATTGAATATCACAAATAGAGAGGAGTCCTCACAGTGGTATCAGAGCAGTTTCCAGCCATCCTTTGGGTTTAAATCAGATTGTTAATGCAACCCAGTGATAGGGAAAGAAGGTATTATCATAGATAATTCCGGAAAACTTGGCATCCACCACAAGTACCTAAAGGAAATATAGTATCTAGATTGATAGGTATTCACCATGAGTCATCTTCTGGAAACTTTGGACAGGTAGCAGATATGGGTGGCAGAAGGGAAAATAGTCCACCACGAGATGAAGCTAGAGAAATGAGAGAAACTTTGAGAGGTGTATAGGGTGGACAATAACGTGTAGCTAATACCTTACAGCACCTCACCGCAGTCATATAGTAGTTGGCTAATCCTAGAAGACAACATCATGATTAGGAGGACAATAGGAGTGTGGTTGGGACTCCCAGGGCACAAAGAGCACCTATTGGCACCTTTGATAGGCCTACACGCCCCACTTTCTTAGGAAATGAACCAGAAGAAGTTGTTGGGAATGAGGACGATGTGATATTTGTTGATAATGTCATGACAACACATGATGAATGGCGTTTACTCCCCTCGGATGTAAGAGAACATTTGAACTTTGACAGATTCATGAGTAAGAGGAGGGAGCATCACAGGGAAAGGCAAGACAAAAGACCAAGGAATTAGAACAGGGATCTGGAACAAGCTACTAGTAAAATTACTTTACCACTATTTGATGGTAGTGGGACGGTCACGACACGGTCATGGATTCATAAGTTGGACACCTACTTCAACCTTCGGCCTATGACAGAAAGGGATGCAATTAAATTTTCTACACTGCATCTAGATGGGGTGGCGCATGACTAGTGGTAGAATGGGATGGTGACCCTACAGCATGACCATATCACTTCATATCGAGAGTTTGTTGACAGGTTGGTTGACTGTTTTGATAAGAACCCAGAAACATATTTCAGAGATCTTGCTCAGCTGAAGCTCATTGGGAGATTGAAGAATTACATTAGTGATTTCCTGAATCTATCTGTTATGGTCTGTGACATTTCCGAGTGAAGATTGGTTGTGTTGTTTATTAACGGCTTGATGGAACCTTTGAAAGGGTGGATAAAAGGTTCTGAACCATTGACACTACAGGCTGCTATGAAGAAAGCTAGAAGTATGGAACCGGCAACTCCTCAAAGCAAGTTCTCGTCTAAGGGATCTTCTTCATATAGAGACAACAAGTCTTTTCCCAAAAAAAAAAGAAAAAACAAATTTCAAAGGGGATCAAAAAGGGAAATCAGCAGCTCCATTTGATAGGGAAACACTTAATGATTTACCCAAGAAAAAGTTGTGTTTCAACTACAAAAGTCCTTATGATGCAAACCATGATTGTCCTTTAAGGCCTAAGGGTAAAGCTAACCGTGTGATGTGGGCATTCTATGAGGATTCTGAATCTGAAAATTCAGACCAGCAAACTGATCATGAGGAGTCTGAGACAGAAGGGTTTGAGGATGCATGGGAAAAGTTGGAAAAAACAGACATACATGAAAAGGAAGTTAAGCTAAAGGAAGCATGTCTCACTAGCATAAAGCAGGAGAGCACATTCATGATGTGTGGGGTACTAGCTGGACAAAAGGTTATCACTTTATTGGATACAAGTGCCACGCATAATTTCATTGATGCTAGACTAGTTGAGAGGCATGGGATATAGACGGAGGAGTTTGAGAGTACAAGGGTGAGAGTTGCAGATGGTTACAGTATTAAGTGTAACGGGATGATTTCAGGAATTCCTTTGGTGTGAATAATTATGAATAAGGCAGATTTCTATGTCGTGTCTATGGGCGACACTGACGTGGTCTTGGGAATGAGTTGGCTTCATGACATAGCGGAGTTTACTCTCAGCCTTCGCAAGATAGAGATGAGGTTTAAGGTGGATGGGAAGACACATGTGTTGAAGGTCATCTGAGATAGTAGTTTCAGGATGATTTCATGCTGAAGAATGGAGAGGCTAATGCGCCGGGATATGGCTTAGTGGGTAGCAGAGTGTATGTTGATGCCATCACAAGAGGGGCAGCAAAAATTAGATAATCATCCAGATATATAGGAGTTGAGGATTAAACATGGGAAGGTGTTAAGTGTGATTCCACCTGGTAGACCTCCTAACAGGGGGATTGAGCACATAATAGAGTTGGAAGAGGGCACTAAGCCCATGATAATCACTCCATACAGGCACCCAAAGCGGTCGAAAGATGAAATTGAAAAGACAATAAAAGAGCTACTTGCTATGGGACACATTAGGCCGAGCAAATCTCCTTTTGCCTCATCTGTTGTTTTGGTGAAGAAAAAGGATGGCACCCTTTGGATGTACATTGACTATAAAGTCTTAAATAAGAGAGCTATCAAAAACAAGTACCCCATCCCTCAGATTGACGAGTTGATTGATGAGCTTCATGGTGCTTGCTTCTTTCCAAAAATAGATTTGAGATCAGGGTATCACTAAATCTGAGTTAGAGAGTAGGACATAGAGAAGACAACATTTAGGTTCCACTGTGGCCACTTTGAGTTTGTGGTTATGCCTTTTGGGCTAACCAATGCACCTGCTACATTCCAAGCTACAATGAATAGGGTCTTTCAGCCTCAGTTGAGGAAATTTGTACTTGTCTTCTTTGATGACATCTAGGTGTACAGTAAAACGTGGGAGGAGCACCTGGGCCATTTGGATAAAGTGTTAGAGATTCTTGGCAGGGAATCATTGTATGCCAAGGAATCCAAATGTGATTTGGGCATGGCAGAGTTGTTGTATTTGGGCCACATTATCAGTGCAAAGGGTGTACAAAGGGTGTGCGAATGGATCCTGATAAGATCCGCTCTATCATTGAGCAGCCTACTCCAGTGAACCTCACTCGTATTTATGGATTTTTGGGTTTGTGTAGCTTCTACCGCAAGTTTGTCAGTGGATATTCACAACATGCAACACAACTTACTGATTTGATGAAGAAAGGGTTATTTGTTTGGACTCCTGAGCCACAAGAGTGTTTTGTGAAATTTAAACTTTTGATGACTACATGTCCAATCCTTGCCTTACTTGATTTCACTAAGCCCTTTGAGCTATAGTGTGATGCCTCTGGTGAGGGCATTGGGGTAGTACTTACACAGGATAAGCACCCTATTGCATTTGAAAGAAAGAAACTTAGAGGACCTGAGAGGAGCTTTAGTATTTATGACAAGGAAATGTTGGCCATCATGCATGCTTTGGCCAAGTTCAGGCAGTACCTTGTTGGTAGCAAATTCGGCATTAAAAGAAACTGCAACAGTCTGAGACATTTCCTGGGGCAGCGTGATCTCAATGATCGTCAGTAGAAGTGGGTTAGTAAGTTGCAGTCATATGACTTTGACATTGTTTATGTCAAAGGGACACGGAATGTTGTTGTTGATGCCTTATCTTGTCGACCACATTTGAGCTCCATGGTGAAGATTTCAGAGGATTGTTGACATATGATTCTGGCAAAATATGTCAAAGACACTTGGGCTTCAAGCATAGCTGAGGGTTCAGTTCAGGACAATAGGTATACAATTGTAAATGATCTTATCATTTACAAGGGCAGAATTTACTTGACCCCAAGATCAGAGGTGAAAAGCAGAGTGTTGAGGACCTTTCATGATGTGCCCATTGCAGGACATCTCGGATATTTTAAGACTTATAAGCAGGTATGGGAGCGTTTCACTTGGAAGGCTTTAAGTAAGATGTGCTTAGGTTTGTGAGAGAATGCCCTGTTTGCCAGTAGAATAAAGAGGACCATACTTATCCTGCAGGATTACTCCAACCACTTCCAATTCCTGATACGAAGTGGGAATGTTTGTCTATGGATTTCATTACGGGCTTGTCGAAAGCCCAAGGTAGAGACTATATATATGTGGTGGTCGATCGGCTCACAAAGTATGGCCATTTCTTTCTGATTTCCACTACACATTCAGCTGCATAGGTCGCAGAATTGTTCTTCCGCGAGGTATTTAGGTTACATGGCTTGCCTCGGAGCATTGTCAACGACAGGGATAGTCGGTTCATGAGTCATTTTTGGCAGGACTTATTCAGATTTTGTGGGACCGAGCTTACTCTAAACACTAGTTACCACCCGCAAATAGATGGTCAGATGGAGATTGTAAACAAATGGGTAGAAGGATACCTCAAGAATTATATAGTTGGAGAACAGAAAGCTTGGGTGAAATAGAATTATCTCTCTGAGTATTGTTATAACACTACTCACCATATGTCGATTCAGATGACACCGTTCATGGTGTTATATGGATATGAGGCGCCTAGCTTTCTTGACTTACTGCTGAGTGACAATAGAGTGCCTAGTGTTGGGAATTTTTTGTAGGAGAACCAGGACATTATAAGAGCCCTCAAGGAAAATATTAAGAAGGCATAGAACCAATAGAAACAGTATGCAGATCAGAAGAGGGTTGAACGATCTTTTGAGGTGGGGGAAATGGTGTATCTAATGCTACAGCCTTATCGCTAGTCCACTCTCAGGAAGAGTGGTGTAGAGAAACTCAAGCCACGTTATTATAGTCCTTCCAGGATTGCCAGACGAGTTGGTGAGGTGGATTATGAGTTTGATATACCGTCGGATATCAGAGTTCATAATGTTTCTCAGGTATCGTGCCTCAAGAACGCGTTAGGACATCATGTTGTTCCTTCTGCAATTTTACCACCCCTGGATGATGAGGGGAAGTTGGTGTTAGTACTTGAGGTCATCCTGGAGGTCAAAGAGAGACAGTTGCGGAGGTGGGTCATTAGGGAGTATTTGATTAAGTGGAAGGATTTGACAAAAGAGGATGCCACTTGGGAGAGTGAGGACATCTCGCCGCATCTTGAGTTGAGATTGCTTGGGGACAAGCAATTTCAGGGAGGGCGGACTATGATGTCCCCTCCTAACTAGAGACATCAGTTTAGCAAGATTAGCCTATCAGTGGCCCTCGTAGGCTAATGAGATTGGATAGAGGGTCATCTTGTTGCAAAGACCTAGTTAGTAGATGAGATATTCGCCTTCTCCAAAGCTCAGTGGTTGTAGATTTGGCATTTATGTGTGTTTCATGGCTTCGTTCTTCATACTTACTATTTATAGTAAGCCTTGGGTTGTTCGAGAAGGACCCTTTGTATTTTTAGCAGAGCACTTGGTCACATGGGGATTGATAATGTTAACTTTTAGTTCAAATGGCAGCGTGAAATAATTAGTTGGAGAGTTATTAATATTTAAGTGGCCAAAATGATATCAAATTATTAAAAGAGCTTATTATAAAGTTATAACTTAACTTTATAATTGAGGGTCAAGTCATCATTAAAAGGCCCTGCGAATTGTGAAATTAATTTTAAATGCCAAACTTAATGAAATATTAAATGTTTTCCTAATTTTGATGAAATAACATTTTTTCATGTTATTAATGTGCTTTTATGGGAAATCAAACTAAGAGGGATTATATATATCCTCCTCATAAAATCAATGGCATTCATTCTTGGCATTTTGATAAACCTGCTTCATGAGGTTGGCTTTGGAAGGAGGAACGAGGGTTTTTGCAGATTTCAGAGCTTTTGGCATTGGAGAGCGTGGAGGCTTCGATGCATCAGCGATTTGAGGGTATGAAATATTCACCTTAAGTTGCTAATTGGACTGGCTTCATCCATAGGATTTCAGAGAGGAAATAATCAGTTTAAGGGTTCAGCCTTAGTGGGATTGAAAGTCTGCATTTTGGGTAATAATCAACACCATTTCTAGGTTCTTCGATGTAATTTTTGCAGCCATTAATTATAGCAAGGTAGGTGCCAAGGATAGGAGGAACGATTTTATGCAAGGAGGCCATAATAAATTTTAGTAAAATTCCAGAGGGTCTGTGGGAGCTAAGGGAGATATTGGCCTCCAATTCGGGAAAGTTATCTTCAGATTTAGAGAGGATCGAGCCATTAAAAGGGCTGCTTTTACCAGAAGAAGCATAGAAATCATAAGTGCTGCATTTTCGGATATGCATGTATGTATAAAGCGTTAGACATTTCATGAATAAAGACGAAATATAATTTCTATAGTTATTTCTCATTGCAAATATTTAGTTTCAGTATTCCATGATTTCCTCGCTTTGCTTTTTATATCAAAATCAGAACAAAAAAATGAAAACTTCAGAAAACCAAACAAAAAATTCATTACTTGCATCGAAGAAAATCGAATATCACAGACAGTGAAGACTTGGAGTCTTCACATATGATGTCAGGGTTACAAATCAACTAGAAATAAATTGTTGAAAAGGAAGGCATTAGGCAGAAAGATGGCCAAACCACTCATTTATTGGGATGCATGTACATAAGTTGAAATTAAATTAAAAATTCCACTTATCCAATAATCAGTGAGGGGGCACATTCGCTTACTCAACGAGAAAGCTTAGATGACCTGAAAGTAAATAACAACTTGAGCACATTCACTTGTAGTGGGAAAGCTTATACAACTGAAATGAAAGAAAGCTCCTTCCACTTGTCCAATGATGGATGATTACAATGAAATCAATGAAAAGAAATCAAATCAACTTGTTGGCATTATTAGCATTCAGTGTTACAATATTGAGCACGTGTAAACAATTGCTTCCAATGGTAAGACCATTTGTAGCATTATAATTTAGCACATAGGCATCATAAACATCAAGATAAGAAGATTAGTTTCTGATACAAGGGTTGATGTGAGCTTAACCTATTGAAAACACACCCAAAGGATACCCCAGGTCATCAATAAACAACCAGTTGGTAAATAGCAACACTATAACTCAAAGACGATGAAGGAGATTTCTAGTACAGATCTGAAAGCACTAGAAACAGAGCTACAACAGGGTAGGAAAGCAACTAAGCACTTAGAAATCTTCACACCAAGCACACCCAAAATGACCACTAGCTAAATCAACACTTAAACAAAAGCTACAACAGATACCGTAGTGCACTAAAAACATGAAACATGACAAAAGAAATAAATATTGGTGCAAGTCTGACATTATCTAGTATAGCCAGTAAAATGGGTTGTATAGCTCTTCTCGTGGCATTCAAACTTAACAACCACTTTCCCTAAGAGCTAGAATTGGTTATTAGAAGGCAAGGTGCATAAATAACAATAAAAACCACTTAGAAATGCAAATTTAGCTCTGGGAGTTTGACGCCCCCCATCATAGATAACATCAATGGTACAAGCTCACAAATTTCATATCCCTCCTTTAAATGAAACAGCTTGCAAAGTAGGATGAACCTACAGCAAAAGACAAACAATCCAACCTTCAATTTCCTGCAAAGAATACCCACAAGATATACAACCAAGTTTGATTCCTAGTACAACCCAACATGTTAAACGGTATGGCCAGCAATGGAGGAGTTTTTCAATCATCCAACTCAACAAGATTCCTATTAACTTCACCAAAAACCTCCTCAAATATTCGCAAACTAAAATAGATCAAAAACCTTCATGGCTGGAAACATGTAATGTCCCCAAACCACTATGTCCGTAGTATAAGACAATTCTCCTAGCGATGGTCAAGATGGCAAGTCCGTACAGTATGGAGGAGGTCGTACGGTATGGGTTGAGAGGCAAAGAGAGGTCGTACGGTATGGCAGAGGGGTCGTACAGTATGGCAAGGAGGTTGTACGGTAGGCTGAGAGGCACACAGAGGCCGAACGGTATGGGTATGGAGATCATATAGAGGTCGTATGGTATGGGCTGAGAGGTTGTGCAGTATGGAGAAAGCCCGTGTCGTGCGGTGTGGGAAAGAGATGTCTGTATGGTGCAAAGGAGGTCTGTATGATTTGTGCAATGTTGCCTTTGGTGGGTTTTCCGTAATGAATTTAATACACTCCACAATAATGTATAGATCAAACAAATACTTGCAAAGAGGAATGATAATATTAATTGATAGCACTTCAGATTTGCCAGATCCAAACAAGAGAACAAGCAGAGTAGGGTGAGGGTAGAATCCCACCAAAACTACAAATACCAAATAGAGAGGGTCTTTCACCTTAGAAATGGCAGACAACAAAATTCCAACAGGAATTCGCAAATACAAATAAAACATCAAAACCCAACATGAGAAATACATCCTACACGCCGGTCATAAATACCCGTCGGAAAACTTCCGAGGGTGCACAAATAAAGCCAACACGACAACACCTACACCTACGCCAAAAATAAAAGATGGGCCTGAGATAAACAAAAATCGATCGGAACCCAAATACAAATATTATTAATTATTTAATGACGAGGACATTATAGTCCTCTGGTCCTGAAAATTGCTTGTCCTCAAGCAATCGCAAACTGGGGTGTTCCAAAATATGCTTGCCTTCCCAAGTGGCGTCTTCTAGTAGTAGATCCTTCTAGTGTACAAGAAATTCTTTGACTGTGTGTGTCCTCAGCCTCTTCTCCCAAATGTCGACGATCTCAGCTGGATCTAACACTAACTTCCCTCCTTTGTCAAGGGGTGGCAGATTTGTTGAGAGGACTTGTTGACCCATAGCTTTCTTCAAGCAAGAAACGTGAAAGACGTTGTGGATTCGACTACCCTTCAGCAGATCCAATTCGTAGGCAACTCTCAATGTGGCCTCAGCTTTTCCTTGCCACATATCTTCAGGGAAGATTGTCTGTAAGGCTGAAGCCTGAGGTACACCATATCGCCAACTTCAAAACTTCTCTCTATTGGGTGCCTGTCAGCATACATCTTCTGCTGGTTATGGGCCCTCTGAACGTTTTCCTTGAGAGACTTCAAAATTTCCAACCCTTCCTATAGCTAATCCTTGGCCTTCGGCATGTGACTATCACCCAGTGCCATATTAACGAATGATGGCGGTTCATAGCCGTACAATGCTTTGAAGGGCGCCATGCCAATCGACATGTGGTATGTGGTATTGTAGCAGTGTTCACCCAAATGCAGCCACTTAGCCCATGTCTTCTGTTGTGTCAAACGTAGTTCCTGAGGTAGCCTTCCAGCCACTTGTTCACAATCTCGGTTTGTCCATCAATCTACGGGTGATAAATGGTGCTCGACGACAACTCCATCCCTACGAGCCAAAATAGTTATGTCCAAAAGATGTTGAGGAAGTGGCTATCCCTATCGCTGACGATGTTCTAAGGGAGACCATGCAAGCGAAACACCTCACGAAAAAATAGATCCGCTACTTGTGCGGCCTGATACCCTATGGGAATGGCGAAGAAGTGTGCATACTTGGTTAGCCGATCTACCACCACGAAGATACAATCCTTCCCTTGCATCTTGGCAATCCCTGAGATGGACTCCATCAAGATGCTATCCCACTTTTGCTCTGGTATTGGTAATGGTTGTAGTAAACCAGCTAGTAGGGTGTGCTCAGATTTGTTCTGCTGACACATAGCACATTCCCAAACGTATTGTAGGACATCGTTCTTGAGACCCTTCCAGGAGAATCTTTCTTTGATTTGTCTGTAGGTCTTTAGGTATGCTAGATGCCCAACCAAGGGTGAGTCATCTATCTCCTTCAAAATTTTCTCTTTCATCCTGGACTCGGGTACTAAATAAATCTTGTCCTTATAATAAATGATGTCGTCGACCACCTTGTATCCGTCGTCACGCACTTCGCCATCCATCAACTGACACACAAAAGGGTTTTTAAAATATTTGACCAACGGGTATGCCTTCCAATCCGCGGAAATCTGAGACAAGGAGCATATGGCGGACTTCCTTGATAAAGCGTCATCCACAATATTATTCTTCCCTTTCATGTACTCAATATTGAAGTCAAACGCCTAGATTTTTCTCACCCACTTCTATTGTCTTTCGTTCAGCTGCTTTTGTTCGAAGAAATACCTCAGGCTGTTATGGTTCGTACAGACGACAAACTTAGATCCCACGAGGTACTGTCTAAACTTCGTCAAGGCATGCATGATGGCAAGCATTTCTTTGTCATAGATGGAATACAACTTCTCTACTCTCAAGAGTTTCTGACTCTTGAATGCAATCGAGTGACGGTCCTACATGAGTACAGGCTCGATGCCTTCCCCCGATGCATCGCATTCTACAATGAAGGGTCGAGTGAAATATGGTAATGCGAGGACCGGACACGAACTCATGGTTTCCTTCAACTTGTCGAAGGTACATTGTGCATGTTCATTCCATTGGAAAGATCCTTTCTTCGTTAGGTCGGTCAAGGGTGCAACGAGATGGGAAAAGCCCTTCACGAACCTTCTATAGTAACTGCATAATCTGAAGAACCCGTGTAACTCTGCGAGAGAAGTCAGAGGCGGCCAATCCAAGATGGCTTGGATCTTTTCTTAATGCACATGAACACCTTGACCATTGACAATGTGTCCTAAATATAGTACCTCTATTATCCCAAACTCACATTTGGATCTCTTGGCAAACAAGGATTGTGAATTCATGATTTCCAGCACATCGTCCAAATGCCTAAGATGTTCCTCCCATGTCTTGTTGTAGATGAGTATGTTGTCAAAGAACACCAATAGGAACTTGCGCAGTTGTTTGCTGAAAATGTGGTTCATACAGGACTGGAAAGCAGCGGGCGCGTTAGTCAACCCGAATGGCATGACTAGGAATTCACAGTGTCTGTAGTGACAACGGAAAGCTGTCTTCTCTACATTTTGTTCCCTCATGCGGATCTGGTGGTACCCTAAGCGGAGATCTATTTTGGAAAGATAGGCGGTGTCGTGCAACTCATCCAGTAGATCGTCAATCCTGGGAATAGGGTACCTACTTTTTATGGTCTTCTTATTCAACGCACTGTAGTCCACACACATCCGCATGGTACCATCCTTCTTTTTTACCAACACCATTGATGATGCGAAAGGACTAGAACTAGGCTTGATCCATCCTTTGTCAAGCAGTTCCTGGATTGTCTTTTCAATCTCATCCTTAAACCTTTTAGGATGGCAATATGGAGTGGCGATGACGGGCTTGGCTCCCTCTTCTAGCTCAATGGTGTGCTCAAAACCACGATGTGAGGGTATGCCAAGTGGAATGTCGGCAAAGACCAAAATGTGTTTTTCCAACACCGTCTGGAGCTCGTTGTCGTGGTAGTACGCCTGTTGGCCCTTCAAAGGGGCGGTTGAAACCAAACAGTGTGCGGCCCAAACAACGTTATCGTATCTAAAAATGGCCTCCATTCATCGCGCTGAGATTTCCTTCAGACCACCGTTAGACATTCCCCTAAGTACTACCTTCTTTCCATCCACCTTGAAAGAGAATTCCATTCCCTTGAAACTCTGTGTACATTCATCCAGAGTCTCCATCCATTGAATGCCCAGTATAATTTCCATGTCATCCAAATCTACCACGAAGAAATTGTCTATTACCGTGTGGTTTCCCATGGTGATGCTTAGTTGAAGAACCAAATGGGTACTCGACAAGAGGTTTCCTCCCACCACCTTCACTTTGAACCCTTAATGTGCCTCTATACGTAGATCTCTTCTATTAACCAATGATGAGTTGATAAAGTTGAGTGTAGCCCCACTTTCGAGCATTACCACAACCCGTTGTCCCTGGAGCGTACCTCGTACGCAGAACACAGTACACCTCGGGGTGCCAGAAAGTGTCGCGATGGCACCTCCCCTCCAAACCAGTGTGGCAATCCTCTCTGCATGGTTAGAGTCTTGTTGTCTGTCTCCCTCGGCTTCGGGTTCTTCCTGTTCTTTTCCTTCGGACATCACCCCTATGTAGTGAATTTTTCCTTTGCCCAGACATCGGTGCCTTGGCTCCCATGGCTCCTTACAATTGAAATACAGTTTCCTTCTCAAATCCTGTCTGGCAGCCTCATCCAACAATGACTTCTTTGGTGGGGGTTTGTTGTCTCTTTCCTTAGGAGCAAGTGGTGGTTTGGGGTGTGAATAATTCCTGGAGGAAGAGGAAGATGTCGCCATATCGCGTGCCTTTTTTATTGCTTCTGTGAGCGTGATGGGGTGTAATCCTTTTACCCAACCTCTAAGAGGTTCCATCAGTCCATCCACGAACAACACAATCAGGCGCCTTTCTGAGATATCTGTCACCAGCACGGATAACCTCTGGAATTCAGCAATGTAGTAGTCAACTAACCCGGACTGCTTCAGCTGAGCGAGCTCCTTGAAATTAAGTTTGGATCTTTCCTGTCGAAGTGCTCTATCAACCTTTCCGTGAACTCGGCGTATGATGTTATTTGATCATGACCGAGGGTCACCATTCCATGATGCCACCATTCGTGCGCGATCCCTTCCAGGTGGAGCACAACAAACTTGATTGCCTCCTCCGACATCGAGTTAAGCTGGAAGTATGTGTTTGCCTTTTGTACACATGCTCGCGTAGTTGTTGATCTGTCTCCCTCAAAAGATGATAGATTTACCTTGAAGACCATCATTGTAATAGCCACAACCACTACCTCTTGAGTATCTCATTCGTAGTTCAACATAATCTTTGAAGGACAGGTTCCCCTCGAGATTCGCGTTCCTCCAATCTTGCATTAGTTGATCCTGCATTTCTTCAAAGGTGGGCTCTTGTTCCCTTCGAGATACTTCAGTTCTTGGCGGAAACGTTGGCATAGACGATCGAGGGCGTGTATGAGAGTTTGGTCTTCCTGTGACTGAGTTATCGCCGCCATGTCCATTTTGTTCCCCATTCATCCTTCCTTCAATCAATTTCTGCAATGTCTCTTCCATGACTCGTTGTCATTCTTGCCCTCTAATCATGGTTTCATTGAGTTGAGTCGGACTTCTGGTTAACTCCCTCAATAATTCCATAACTGCAGCAGTCGGATCCTGAGGCTCCCCCATTTCTGTCGAGAGAACGGTACCTCCTTCTAGTGTATACCCAAATCTCCTTCTGCATTCACTACCCAACAGGTTGGCAAGATCACTAGCTCTGATACCATTGTAATATCCCCAAACCATTGAGTTTGTAGTATAAGACAATTCTCTCCGCGATGGTCAAGATGGCAAGTCCGTACGATATGGAGGAGGTCGTACGATATGGCAAAGAGGCGCAGAGAAGAAGAGAGGTTGTACAGTGTGGGCTTAGAGGCACAGAGAGGTCGTACATTATGGTAGAGGGGTCGTACGATATGGCAGGGAGGCCGTACAGTATGGGTTGAGAGGCACATAGAGGCCGACCGGTATGGGTATGGGCAGAGAGGCCGTACAGAGAGGCAATATGGTATGGGCTGAGAGGTCGTGCGGTATGGAGAAAGCTTGTGTTGTGCGGTGTGGGAAAGAGATGTATGTACGGTGCAAAGGACATTCGTATGATCTGTGTAATGCTGCCTTTGGTGGGTTTGTCGTAATGAATTTAATACACTCCACAATAATGGATAGATCAAACAAATACTTGCAAAGAGGAATGATAATATTAATTGATAGCGCTTCAGATTTGCCAGATCCAAACAAGAGAACAAGTAGAGTAGGGTGAGGGTTGAATCCCACTGAAACTGCAAATACCAAACAGGGAGGTCTTTCACCTCCGAAATGGCAGACTGCATAATTCCAACAAGAATTCGCAATTACAAATAAAGTATCAAAACTCAACATGAGAAATACATCCTACACGTCGATCATAAATACCTGTCAGAAAACTTCTAAGGGTGCACAAATAAAGCTGACACGATAACACCTACACCAACACCAAGAATAAAAGATGGGCCCGTGATAAACAAAAATCGATCGGAACCCAAATACAAATATTATCAATTATTTAATGATGGGGACATTACAAAACATCAATCTGAAACTTCAATCTATATAATGGGGACTCCTAAATAAAACCACACCAATCTAGCTAGAGATTATCTCTCAAATCCGAAAGTAGAAATCTAAAGAGGGTTTTCATCTTTTGAAGATTGTGGAGGAACTCTCATATTCAATTTGAAACATAACATATCCAACAACAAGCCCCAATATCTCCTTTTATAACTTTTTGAAGGGAATCATACAATTTTAAAAAATATAATAATTCACTTTATTTTCCTCAAAAAGATCCTTTTGGAATTATAATAACATTTCATTTGCAAAGGCCCTCTTAACTAAGTGTCCAACTTTTAAAACACTTAATCAACCTTCCAACCAATTATTATACCAAGTTGTCCTTATATTATTTCTCAACATTAGTGAAATATTAATCAATAACTCACCCAAGTCACAGAAAACACCGAAACTACATCAGAACAATTTTTTATCATACCAATGCGAATATGAGTATTTGGGATTCAAATCAATCTATTGATTTACTAAAAGTAAACGTGCTCTCCAAGAAGTTTGGAGAAAACACCAGTAGTCGAAAAACACTTATGAAAAGTGAAAACGTTAGGCCGCTCCATCCCGCCAACTGAGCTCATTGCCATTCTTCCCAACTCATTAAAATGCTTGCAGGAAAACTCGGAAATTAAGCTAAAATCTCTCCAATCAATTTTTCTCCAATTTGGGACATTACACAAAAGTATTAAAATTATGATTTGCTTTTAAATTTGTAAAATTGAGTTTGGTTTCTAACTTCTCTAGCAATCTCACAACAACTCTTTTAGGATAACCCCAAAAACTAATATGAATATAGGTTGGATTTATAAATATTTATAGTGAGCTATACATAAAGCAAAATTATAATGTCTCAGAATACAATGGAAAGTTTAGGTTCAGTTCACACATTGCTTGTGAATTAAGAAAACTTTAAATGTAGATTGATAGTTTCAATTCTTTGCAATGAAGAGAGCAGTTTCTAGTGTGGCTCAATCAAGGGTATCCTGCATTATGGGATCCTTGTAACCATTCTTCAGAAGTGCATAAACCCATAGAAAGACAGTCATGGTCCCTAGTCAGAAATCATTTTCTTGTGGAAGCAAGATCTAGGAAGGAAGTTGAGTTGATCAGATATCAGCTGCTACCTAGGATTTTACAAAGCTACAGCAAGATCCACCATTTAGATGTATCCCTTTGCTCCCAGATCACCAATTGAAGTTAAGGGTACGTAGTTCAACTTCACATCATTAGGAATCATTTGCTTTCCATCGACCTTTCAATGTTTTGAACTTTCACTCACTTAGGTATAGAAGACTTAATAGAAACTTGTCAATCTGTAGGGGTTGATCTTTCCAATTACACAGAATTCAAACATTAAGGAGCTGCAGTTGCAACACATGCCCATAACTTGTGATCACCAAAACTAATGAGAAATTAAAGCAAATCACTCGCATGGGTCTTGGACCAATAACTTTTGGATGCAAGAAGTTGTAGACTTTGAATCTTAAGTGATGCAAGGGGAAAATGTGATCATCTCCTATAAAAAAAATTCCTAATTCCCCCTTAGGAGCTTCTACTCTCACGTAATGTTCTTGTTTTGATAACTCAAAAGTAGGGGAAGGTTTTTTACTAATAAATCGAGATTCGAAATCGTTCCATTGCGAATCTTTTCCCTTATTTAAACGTCGAACCTCTAAATTCTCATAGGGGCCCCCTGGAATTATTTCTAGGGCCTGTCTAATTATTTTTATAGATTCTTTCATTTCTCCGATTCGAACCAAATAACGAGCTAACGAATCTCCTTTTTGCCATTGGATTTCCCAATCCAATTCATCATAACATTCATAATGATCCACTTTACGAAGATCCCATTGGATTCCGGAAGCTCGTAGCATGGGTCCTGATAAACTCCAATCTATTGCTTCTTC